>JAQGCD010000227.1:0-11907 GCA_034698965.1 Zygoribatula sp. | reverse complement strand
CATTCTTGATAAATTATATTAAGCTAATTTTAGTATAATGCACTACATTTTCAAAATTTTCCAAGTTATGATTTTCTAGGATATGATTGTCGAAGTTATGATCGGATTCCACTTACACTAATGTATTAATTGTTGAACAGCAGGGCAGTCGTGAGAAGTGGAATATTGTCTTCTATGTGACCGCGGCCTTCTATATCTTGGGCTTCGTTTGTTTCGAGCTGTTCGGGTCAGCCGAACGTCAGCCCTGGGCTAAGCTCGACATTCCTCGCACTCCGGACTTGCAATTAAGTGAAATTAGTGTCACCACTATTAGAAGAAGATTGAACAACAATATTAATAACAATACCAATAATGGAATTAATAACCAAAGGCCCAAAATGAAAGTTGAAGCCAAAGATAGTGTCACTTCGTTAATGAAGAAGAAGATTCTCGGAGTGAAGAGTAGTAACACCAATAAGAGGGTCCAACCAGTGGACACACAGACACCCGAATGGATCACTTTCAAGAGGATTAATTATGTCTATTGAAATAAGCATTCAGTGTTCGTGAAATCCCGTGAATATTGTATTTAATTTGCAATTCAAAAATTGATAGTTAGAGGGAAAAAAGATGACCAGATATTGGTCACCAAATATCGCTCACATTTCCTGAGATTATTTATTCCCGAAATTCCTAATATGAAAAACACATTCATTGCAGTTATCATTTGCTATTTGACTGTTAAATATTGGATTGCAATTCAGTAAATTTTGATGGGATGTCGAGAACACTGCTTGAAATACCAATTGTACGAGCAATCACCTTGCAAGAATAATAATGTTCTTGCTACAACAATTGTGTGGGAGTAATTGTATTTCACAATAATATCGATATGCAAGTTAAATAATGACTGAAATAAAAATAATGACCATGCTCAAATGTAAATATGATAATCCCCTGAATGTTGTGATCGGAGTCGTTCGCAAACAGTCTGTTCGTTAACGATAATAATTTCCGAAATATTTTTTTCGACCAAAATTAATATCAAGTTTTCTTTGTTTTCATAAGAGATTTTCTCGAAAATCGATGGTCTCTTTGATTGACTTAACGCGAAACCACTCTTTGCTTTTGGTTTATGAAAAGCATTGCCAGAGTTTTTTGTGCACATCGTTTCAGACATAGTATGACATAATTTCTGTCTAATTATGACTGAATTCCGTTTAAAAGTGATGAATAAATTGAGTAAATTAAACAAATTGTGTGAATGGCTTCAGTCGACCCCTAAGTGTTCAATAATTCTAATATATTTGGCGATTCTTATCGACAATCTGTTGCTCACATCAGTCGGTAATTATGAGCACAACATTACAGTGTGGTTCAGATATGCTGAACAATACAGTAATGTTAATATTGAATCAACATCGATATAGTATATTCGAATTCAGGTTCACCTTAATAGCAATGTGAAGCCTAGTTAAATAAATATTTCACAACAATTTATATTATTATTTCACTAAATTCGCCCAAAGTTTTTCAATTCTATAAGTGGCGACCAAAGTGGCCTTTTCAGTGGAGCAGAATTGTGCCTTAATAGTGCTATGAAAGGGACACTTTGGTCGCCACTCATATTAATATATTAATTACAATAAATTGTAGTAAATAAGTATAAATAGCTAGAATTGAAATTAAATTTAAACTTAATTCTTATTTAAACGATAAAATTTTGAATATGTACTTGCTTGCTTTAAAAAAAAAGTAGAATGCTATTTTCCAAATTCATACCTGGCAAATCTTGCAATAGTTCCAGTGATTCCGGATTACCTCAACAAACTGATGACCGCTCACAACGAGACAACAGTGATGTCAATGCCATTCCTGAAGAGTCTCTTCGAGCCCAATATCTCGGCCATCAGCAGTGGTCGGACACATAACTTGAGCACAGTTTACAATTCGGTGATCTCAATGAACTCGAATACGGTTTTCGACGACGAAAACGGAAAAATTGGTTTTCTTTTGTCGACCAAAGCATTCGTTCAATTGATCTGCAATTTTGTGGTCAGTCCTGTCATTAAGCGCTACGGCTATGAAATGACACAAATATTCGGATCTTCGGTGTTGTTGTGTTCGTCTATAAGTAAGTTTGTTTAGCAATTGTGTGACTGGGAGTCAATGCGACTCACTCAATATTCACTTTCCATAAGTAATGTGTCATTTTGATCATCGGTCTTACAATTATCTTATCAATGTTTTTTAGTGTACGCGAGCAGCGAATCATTCTTGATGTTCCTCATACCAAGATGCATTCAAGGCATCGCATCTGCATTTATTACTGTTTCAGGTAAACTACCAATATCAATTTCACCAATATCGTGTGTGTAACTTGTATGTAACATTTCTAGGGTTGCTAGATTAAATTAATTAATGCACATCCTAAAGGTTTATCAACCTTTTTCAAACGTAGATAGATGAGATAAAAATAATAATTTTTTTACTAGATTCTCGAAATTCCCGTTCTATAGTTTGTATTCAACTTACAACTCCTCTAATTTATCTGTAAATCTGGCAACTCTGATCACCTTTAATGATATCCAAACTTAATTCATTGTATGGAGATCAAAACGGCAGTTTCTCATTACAAAACCTGTCGTTTTGGTCGCCACTCTTAGAATTATTTGTTTAATCATTATCCAGGGATGGCAATGATAGCCAACATGTATTCATCACAAGAGACCCGATCAGCGGTCATGGGCTTCATATTGGGCGGAATGGCAGTAGGGGTACTCGTCGGCTACCCTTTCGGTGCGTTTGCCTACGACTTCATGGGAAAGTCATCGCCATTTATAATAATCGCCATCTTTTGTTTGCTTTTAATCGGTAATATTTATTTTCAAAATTGCTAAATTTAAAATACCTACATGCACAGTTTGTCAGCTAATAACATTCAACTGGTCATTGAGCGCCGGCAGCACTGGATATGACATTCCATTCCGAGATCTTTTGTGCGATAAATTCATAATTGTTTCGATCGGTAAACTATAGTTAACCTCAATATTAATTCATTGACCGGCAGTCGAAATGACTTATCATCATGAATAGGATTAATTGTTATATCGACGACATCGATGTCAATCTTGGAATCGTGTCTTCCTCTTTGGCTAATGGAGAACATGAAACCTGCTCCCGAAAAATGGCAGCTTGGTACTTTTGTGGCAAAGTTCAATCAATAACTTGACCTTTCTTGACTTCAGGCACTGTCTTCATCCCCGATAGCATCGGTTACCTGATTGGCACCAATTTCATGATCTCATGCTTCTCATTGAAAACAGAAAAGTAAACCAAGATTATTAATCTTGATGAAACTGACCAAAGTATCACACCTTTGGTAGGTGGCTGACAGCCATGTCTTGCTTGGTATTGGTCGGCGTCAGCGCTATAGCCATACCGATGGCCACAAACATAAGTCACTTGATTTTTCCTCACTTCGGACTTGGACTGGGAATCGGTCGGAATCTCGAAGCCTCATGAAAATTTTAACATGATCAATTCATTTATTTCAGGTACAATAGACGCGGCCATTATGCCATTCTTGGCCAATATCGTTGACTCCAAGTTCTTCACGCTCTACGGCAGTGTGTATGCCATCGCACAGACAGCTGTCTGTTTGGCCTACTCTTTGGGGCCATTCATCGGCGGCCAACTCATCAAAATGGGTCTCGACTTTTCGACCCTAATCCGAATCGTTGGCCTAATGAATCTGCTGTACTGTCCATTTTGTCTGATCTTGAGGAATGCCAATGACATCAATGATCTGAACACCGAAAAAGTAAGTTATCATTCAGGGCCAGATCATATGCTAGAAAAGCTTTACCGCAAAAACCATAAACTCAATATGCCAAAATTTTAAATTATCAATCTCATTATATGCCTAGTTAGTTAATATATGAATCATGTTGATGTTCAAGTTATTAATAATAACAAGATGGAATTGAGATTCTACTCTATTTTAATTAATAATTAATAATTTTCAAGCTAATGGTTTTCGTGCTATTTATTTTCGAGCTTATACTTATTTATTTATTTTATAATTTAGTTGTCATAAATCATACCATTAATAACCTTGCTGATTAGATGTGGTGCCAGACTGGCTGTTGCTAATGGGTATTCTATTGCAGACCAGCATAATAGCCGAGGACAGTGCGCTCATCGATTACGCCACTATGGATACCAATGTCGGCAAATACGTCAACTTCATGAACGAAGACTGAACCCAATGTTCCCATTGTTCCTATTGGTCGCTCCCGTCTGACCCAATCTCTAAACAATGACATCGCCATCAATACCAATGATAATAACCTGATGACTGACCTTGAATTATGTTCCCTAACGTTTGATGTGATCTCAAATAAATAATTCCATCACTTGTTTGAGTTGTTTGACCGAACCATTCGTCTCAAAGTCTGTCTCTGGCGATGACTTTTTTAGCTGAAAGTCTAGTCTTCAAGAAAAAGATTAATATACTATTAGGCACTCAATTGTCTGAACAGTTTAGCGATAACTTTGAAGGCCGTCCGAAGATTAGGAGGTATTTTGGCCTAAACTTAGACTCATTTGGATGTCATTTGACAGTAATGGAAAACCAGTGCTTATTTGAAATAGAGATGGCATATGCCTATAAACTTGTTATAGACGTCTATGCATGAAAGAATCTATAGATTCACTTATGAGAGTGTGTAGTCCAAAGTTAACGACTGCCTAACTGTTTGATTGCTGGCAATTGTTCACTCAATCGGTGACTTTGATTAACGACTCGAAACAAAATTAATGAAACTATTCGTTCGTCCAATTATGAGAAATCAAATGTACAATAAGACCCAAAAGTTCTTATACACTAACTGTATATCAGCGTCTCATTCAACACACATAACACTATTTGCTATCACTCACTGGCCAAATACCGCAACTAAAGAGCGGTATAATGACTTATGGTCCTTACAGTCAAATTTATGACCAGAAGAATGAGAGCTATTCTTCAAAGATGACACACATTTTGCTTTATTTAAGTACTTATTTAGGAAACAAATAAGAATTTGTGTATTAATATATTCGGCGATTCAGAACAATAATGTTATAATAATAGTAATTAAGAGTCGATTTGTATATTATGTCTATTGCTTGAGCATTGATCTCGAATTCCTTGAGTCTTATGCCAGAAACCTGTTGGAAGACAAACGACCAGACGAACAAACAATAGAGAGATGTCTCACATATAGAAAAACAAGCGAATAAATGATTGCCTATTCATACCTATTCTCGAGTAAACAATTCGGTGACTAATGCCAGACCTCATCATTGATGAGGAATAATCCGGTGAAACAAAGGTATGGCCGAAACGGAACGCTTTGTCTAATCATTATATGCCATCTGACCAGTCGTTGATTATCACGATTGGGAACCACTTCTTCTATTTGTCTCGAATGACAATAAAATTTAGTTCATTTGTATCAAATGACTTCGATCCGAGTATTTGGTCACATCTGATCACTCAATGGTCCGCAAAATGTCTGCCAAACTGTTGCTTCTGATTGTTGTGTTAATTGAATTTGGTTTGGCTCTGAAGATGAAGTCGAGTGAAAGCCAAGCGTTCACCGATTGGAGGGTCGCCGGACAGAAGTCGTCGCAACGAACTAACGGAGCCTTCGCTGAAAGTAAGTGACCATTATTTCCGATTATCAAATCAGCGAAAATATCATATCATTGAAAAACACATTCCCGAAAATAATCTTAACAAGTACCAAATGACCTGAACCATGTTGATCTTGCTTAATTTAATCTATCGTGAATTTTCTTTGCTCGAGCCTATCAGTCTCGTGCATATGATTTTCTAGAAAATGATTTTCAAAGATGTGATTTTTGAGTATCTGATAAATTTGCGACCTTATCACCAACCATATTTTTATCATGTTAAAAATAAGATATAAAATGCGACAAAAATACCGATGATGAGTACTTCAGCGCAATGGTCACTCTGCCCGTCGGGTTCGGCACTGTTCCGGTCTTCAACGAAGCCTCTAATGTAAATCCAACCGTTTCTGATGAATGTTCTGTCAAACAAGCGATGGTCGGAAGCAATAAGTTCTCAGTGATGGTCAAAAACTTCGATACCTGTGGTGTTCAGACACAAAAGGCCGCCGACGGAGCGATGTGGATGTCTGTCTCATTGAGATTCCCGATGATAGGTTCACTTCGGACAGCCGATGACGAAGTGTATGTCTCATCTACAGTAAAGGCCTTAAGTCATTTACCATGCTAATAGTGGTAAACCTTTCTAGTTTGTGCAAGTCCTTAATAGATGAGTAACTAAGATACATTATTAATTGATGTTAATGTTATTAATGTTTTGGGTTGGCTATGATGACTTAAGGTCCTTACTGTATTCGGTAAGCAGCGGTCCGGTTCTTATAATTACATTCACAGAATAACACTGATGTGCAGACCTCAGGACAGAATCATTGTGCGGAACCATGTCTTGGATCTGAAGAGTCAAGTGTGAGTCACTTTGGGACTAATGATAAAATGCAATCGACCCTAACCTTCAACTTCTTCAGTTCGAGTCCATTACGGACAGTCTTCAGCAGTTCGCCGCTTGACTTCGACTGCAACTTCGATGTACTGATGAAATCAGATGACAACATATTCACGCGAATGTCACCCAACGAAGACGTTGTCGAAGTAGGACAGGAAATACAATTGAAGGCCACTGTTAGAGGCGGAGACGGTAAGCATAGTCTTCTGTTGATGATCAGTGTCTTCATCTCTTGGTCATTGACCTCAGGCTGGAAGTACGCTATGCTCAAAGACGTAACTGTCCATAAAGTGGTGCCCTTTTCGGCCAATAAAAACTTGCAGTCGTTCTCAACGCTCAACTCACTGAGAACACAGTTACAGCCGACCCGTGACCGCGATCTCAACTCTGGCACCTTCTTCACCAACTCGATCAGCATTAAGAAGGCTCCGGTTCAGAGAACCAGAACAGACGAATTGGACCGCGAGAAGAGGCAAATACCCGAAGCGGCGTTTCTTGTCCTCAGCGACGGCTGCCGTAATCCGGTGTATAGGGCGGTCGCAACAGATCACCCGACACAAGACCCAGAAGACAATCTAATTGTTAGGTTCAACTTCAAGGCGTTCATGTTTCAGGACATGCAAGAGAACGGCAATATTCGGGTGACCGCAAAAGTCATTGCTTGTGTCGAAGAAGAGGACTGTCGACCAGTAAGTCATTGGTTGGTTTGAATGTTGTTATAATTGTTTATCTGAAGAACCGATGTATCGATGACGACGAGCTCGGGTTCGGTCGTCGACGCAAACGGTCCGTAACTAATGCATTGGCCAATGAAACGCTTCCAAAGACTGAACACACGGAAGACTTTGCCAAAGAACTACAGCTGCGAGTAGTAATGCCTCGATTCAAGTCAGGTATGTGTTGACCACTTTGTTATCGGGACTCGGCTTTAATATTGTTCTCGTTGATAGCATTTGTCAACTCCGAAGGCGATTCATTCGCTCACCAATTGTTCGCCGACTACGACCAGAATGAGTGCAAATTCGCGATTTATATGATCGGAATCATTGCACTGATGTTCTGTTTAGTGCTAACCATCTCTTCGTCGGTTATAATCGTTAAGTCCAAGACTACTGGTTCATAGTAATAATGTATAACTTAGCATGATAATTAAAATTTTTGAATTGACCGATGTATTTATTTCACTTTAAATAATGTTACAATAATAAAACGATTAAAGTATTTGAGAGTATGAGGCGATGAATTGGCGACCGTCTCCGTTAAAGGGCGTTATCAGTATGAGGTTATAGCTTCATTAACGCCCTTTATCGGAGATATCATGTCAATGATTTATTGAATTAGGACTTGATTGGCATCTTTGTAAACCCACAGTATTCTCATAGTTTCGCTTTATTCCACACACGTGTTGACCTTATTTTGGTATATAACACGTGTTCACTCAGAATTGACGACGAGCTCCAAAAAGGGCGTTAGTTAACCAATTGGCTCATTAAGGGCTTTCTTGGAGTTCATCTTTAATTGAATCTCTTGTAATACAACAATAGTGCCAATCAAGTGCCGCCCATTAGTGTATCATTGATGATATGATTAATGTTTTGATGATCTCATCGACAGTTGTGGTAATTGTGTTCACTGTCTCTCAATTCTTCGGCGTCTTTATATCGCGGTTCGTTGGCCACAAAGAAGTCGTCGAAATAACTGTAGAGATACTCGAATGTGGGTCTCGTGTCGGGGTCTTTATGCCAGCACTCGAGCATCACCTGATAGATACTGTTGGGACACTCGCATTGGGTCGGTTGGGGCATACGGTAGCCCCTGTCCACCTGTTCCAACACATCCCTGTTGTTCATACCTTAGAGTAGAGTGACAAGGTATAATTAAGATGACAAGATTTAATGTGACCACCCTTTAGCATCTTACCTGGATATGGAACGCTTCCCTTGGTCATGAGCTCGTAGAGCAGAATGCCGAACGACCACACGTCAGACTTGGTGGTGAACCTGCCCTTATTGGCGGCCTCTGGTGCTGTCCACTTGATCGGGAACTTGGCACCGGCATGTGCCTCGTAGAAGTCCTCGCTAACGATCCTGGCCAAGCCGAAGTCGGCCACTTTGACCACTTTATTTTCTCCCACCTTATGAGGAATATGTTAATACATGTGGTCACCCTATGTTCAACACTATCATACCAGAACATTCCTTGCAGCCAAGTCCCTGTGCACTACTTTCATGCTCTCCAGGTATGCCATACCCTGACACACTTGAGCCGCCATATCGATCAGGTCTATGACAGTGCACGCCTCGCCTTCGGGATTGCTTCGGAGGTAATCCAGAAGTGATCCGTTGCACATATATTCTGTGATAATCAACAGCGGCTGATCCAAAGAGCACACGCCATACAATGGGACCAACTTGTTGTGTCTGTACTTTCTCATGATGGCCGCCTCTTGTAGGAATGCCTTGGGCGACATTGTTCCCGGCTTCAGTGTCTTAATGGCCACGTCTATGCTATCTTTGAACCTTCCATGGTAGACTTTACCGAAGTTACCGGCACCCAATTCTCTAGTGAGCTCGAGGTCGCGGCGCTCGATCTCTTGCGGACAGTTCGGGTTGATTGACTGAGCAGACTTGGGACATGGCCCGACCAGACGACAACAAAGGCCATTTGATGATTGTGAATAGTGGAGAACCAGGTCTTGTAGGCTCGGGAATGACCGCCGCGATGTGATATAGTAGTAGCCGTCGGGCTTCTCCCTGATCTTATAGTGTTTGACGTGATCGAACTTGATGGAATCGAAGTCTCTTATGGACAATGAGAATGCACCTGGTCATGTGGAACAATGAGAAAAAGGGGCCAAAAATCAACCGTCATACCTGATCCTTGTTCACTATTTCTGATGAGAAACGTTCCGCGAGGATAGTCACCAATGAGTAATAACTTTTCGGCCTCTCTTCGAGATATTTTGTTGAAGAACCACCTGAAAGATCAGACATTGAGTATCGAATACAGTGAAGACTACTTGTGGTCTCACTCTTCAGTCTCGATAGCATTTCCGACCACGAAGTTCATTGGAATAAATCCCTGGGCGCTATTGCACAGCCTTTTGGCCAACCACCAGTCGGGTTCGCGGTCATCCACGATCACCATTTTGTCGCCCTTCTCGAAGCTCAGTTCGTTCTCATCCCTGGCCTCATATGAATACAATGCGATCACCACTTTCTGATTGGAACCGTTGGACATCTTCCTCAGACTGCTGCGGCTCTTGACTGAACCCGGTTTGTAATAGTCTTCGTCCATCGGAATGCTGGGCAGTCGTCCCTTACTGGGGTGCGGCCGCGCGTATATACAATTGCCCATGATGCAATATTTTAGACACAGGCACTTGAACCAAGTTAAATTACATTTACATTGGACCTTGATCACTTTATTATGGCCAACAATTCAACAATTCATTGATTAATGTTTTGAAATGTATAATACAATTTTGAATCGGATGTCAGCCAAAGTCGAGTCAATCAATAGGAAGTCGTCTTTCCTGACGATTCCAATGTATTTATAGTGAATTAATCTTGTTTCCTTATATTCCATGATAACAATACTGTACTATCAGAATAATTGTGCCAAGCACAGCAGATCATCATTTTCGAATAGCAGGTTATAACACCCACATACCCACATAAAGGTTAGCTTGGCATTTTGTTCGAGTCCAATGTTGTAATGTAGCAATTTTTCCACTGAATAAGGTAGTCTGTTTATCCTATTTTGAAAGAATAGGAGTAACATGGTAACATTCAAAGACCGGAATAATTAATTAATAACCCTGAGCAGTTCAGAAGGCTGCTGGTTTCATAGTCCTTTGTTTTTCAAGACCAATTTTTCAGAAACAACCTTGCTAGTCTATGACTATCAAAGCAAATCCAATTTTCAAGAATTGTCAATCTAATTTCCAATAGATTGTGAAATCAAGGATATCAACAAATTCAAACATTTATATCGTGTCTAAGGTTGCCAGACGTTCAAGCGTCAACTCGGGCTATCCAGGATATATTGGATAATAATGTAGTTTAAAAAAATATGCTAACTAAAATTAGGCTAGTCACAAACTAGCTGGCAGCTTCACAAATGAAAATGCTTTTCGAAATAAACAATTCCCAGAACAAAATTTCAATTAAGAAAATAATCCAAGTGGAAAACTCTGGCATGGTTCACTTCATCATAAAACATCGCTACATTTAATTTAAAGCCTCGATGAAAATACTACTTTAATTTATTTAAGTCTTGAATTAATATAAAATATTTATATAAAAATTATATAAAATAAATCTCACAAAAAATTAATATTTTAATAAATATCTTGTTAAAGAAGAAATCAAACCCTACTTTGATCGGTAATCTCTTTAATATCGATCTTGTATTCAATGTTCCTTTTACTCAAACCTTTATCCTTATCGTAATTGAGATCCGGTTCGGGTGACACCTGAAGTCTGGCGAACTCTTCCACCTGTTGTTCGTGTTGTTGAACTGGTTCTTCGTACTCATAGTCATCAGTGGTCTGCATCTGAACCTGTTCCACTTCTTCACTGTCCACTCCATCTCCATATTGAGCCCCGAGTTTGCCAACGGATAGCAAAATCATGACCAGAATCGCGATCAATCTCATAAACATTTTCTCGACTTATTTTTTTAAAAATTTCACAAAATTTTAATTTCATCTGAACTGAAGATAAATTCAATTAATCTTAATGGTAAGATAAAATGGCTTATATAAGCGGGTTTTGGTGGTCACCCGAAAGGAAATTAAAAACGTTGGACCGCAACGTCTCATATGTCGCTTGGATTAGCTTTAGAGTAGATTACTTACAGCCGATTCGTTTTGAGTTTCCCAATCATTGTCGCATAAGAGAGCGGTTGTATTATGGGGTAATTGGAAAACTCAAACTAGATTAACATTCCGGCAATTTAACTGTCGTCCAGAATTTAATTTACTCATAACAGGCTTATTATGTAATTATTAGCTTTATTAGATTGGGTTATTATAGCAATAAGTGTTTAGTTGCTAGCTAATTGTCTAGAAAATATTGGTCATAATGTCAGACTTGTGCAGTGCCGGCCAAGGCGGGGGGATTAACCTAGACCCCCGGTCGGTTCTTAACATTGCATTATGAAAAATTACCACCTCCCTGACCCCCCTTCTATAAAATTTGCCTAAAATTTTCGAAAACCCCTCTAACCCCCTCCCCCTATCGTCGACAAGTCTGGCCTGTCCTGTGTTTGACCAAATGCTTGACTTCTGTCCACTCAAACGTGTCATTCATGAAGTTTTCCAAATTGTTTTTGATGAACGG
>JAQGCD010000226.1:0-11923 GCA_034698965.1 Zygoribatula sp. | reverse complement strand
CTGTCGACCCAAACGAAATGATTCTCGATTTGTAAATATAAAAATATTATTTTTTTGAATTTGTAACAAATGTTTTAATTTATTTTGTAATGGTTTTAGTCAAAGGATGAATGAGAATTAAAAAATATCACAAAAATACTTTTGTGTTTTAAATAAAATGTCGAATTATAAATTAAATTTATTATTTATCTAAGTCAATTGAAACGGTACCAAATTTGGTAGAATTTTGTATTTGAAGTTCAAATTCCGAACTTGATTATGACAAACCAGACGATGGGTTGCCGTTTGGTGTTTGCTATTAACAAAGAGAATATCTTTAGAGATAATTGGACAATTCAATTAAGACTTACTTTGTCGAAAGGCATGAGTATTAATTTGGGAATGGCTTTACTTTGGTCAGTCGCTGAGGTGTTGCTCTGAGAAACAGCCGAACTCTGCAGACGTAATATCTTCACATTTGAATTCTGGTTTCTTTGCATTCCTTCGTTAAAAATTATAATTAATTATTCTGAAATAACTATTCACTAAATTGTGAATACCTGTGATCTGAAATGATTGAGTGTTATTATTTTGCGATACATCGCTGGCAGAGACAGCAATAGAAAGCTGTTGATTGCCAGCTGTTTGTGGAAGTATGAAACGCTTCTTCACTGGAACTAAATTGGAAGGCATTGTCCGCAATCCCTGCAATTGTTGGGCGTTAATAGTCAATGGTTGTCCGTTGGAATGAACGGTTGTAGTGTTGATGCCATTCTGAGCCGAACTGGTGACCAGAGTGACGGGTCTCCACTGCTGTGACTCACATCGACTCAATTTGATGACAAGTCGTTTCGGATTCGAATTAATTAGATCTTTGCTAGTATTTTCATTATTCGAAATAACAGATGATGTGAAAGATGTCGGTCCGTTACTGCTGACGGTGTTTGAGGCCTGGCTCGCAATGGCAGACGAGACCACTTTGAGTGAGATTTGTGGCCTCACAACTCCTGGTCCATTCGTGCATTGGTTGAACTGCGGCGAACTAATGATCACCGCATGTTGAGGGAGGACCACATAATTGCCGCTCTGTTTGATACTTTTGCTCCACTCGTCCAATGACTTGAATGTCAGGTTCTCCTGCGCCGATGAATTGACAGTGGTTGTTGTGGTTGTTGTTGCTGTTGTCGTCAAAGGACTGGTGAAAACCATTTGTTGATTAGTGCAGTTGTTATTGGCATTGAAGAGGAAATTGGCCAACATGTCTCCGTGCACTTTCATCGCGGTCTGCACTTTGGCTGCGCTTTCATTAGTCGAATTGCTTGCCATTGAATCGCACGATAAATTGCTATATAGAGATGAGCCGTCCAGGGATGAGCTATTGCTAATAGTGGAGCGCCTTTCATTGGCTTCGACTGCCTTTTCCGCCGCTTCGGCCAAAACGTTGAGGGCCTTGAAAGTAGAGCGTCTTTTGTTCCGCATTTTCTTCTTTTTAGCCTCAATCGCAGGTTTTATGTTAGTATTTGCTACCTTTGGCGGATATATGAATGCAGTGCTCTCTGTGTGAGTCAATTCTTGGTTCAGATGCTTTAGTGAAAATCTTTTGAAGGCTCGCCAAACGCCATATGCCATCAAAGTGTAACCATTTTTAGGTCCATTGAATGTCTCGCAATTATTAACCATAAGTTTGAAGTCGTTTTCGATTTCCTCAAACTTTTCATATTCTCTTTTCTGGATTTTCTTTTCAATAATCGATAAATCGATCGGATTCTTAATGACCTGATAGTATATCGGAAACTTGGTACCATCGACGGCTTCAGCAAAAGGCCAGGCGTCCCGATTCGACTTAACGCTATGGATGACTATTAGATGAAAATTAGTATTATTTAGTATTAATCGATTAAATTAGTCTATATTTCAATACCTTTCTCCAAACCTTCATAAAATGCTGAAATATTCGTTGGATTGATCGGCGCATCAATAAATCTGTAGACATTAAACATGAATTAATAATTTTTAAAACTAAATTAAAATAAAGATGAATAATGTTTAAAATAGATTGAATAGGAGAGGGAATCAAAGGCCGACAACGAAAGCGATCGAAATGAATGAGACATTGGTTAAACTAATGCCAAAAACAGTTAACTGAGAAGACTTACAAAATTGTTTCTTTCGAACTGGAAGGCCGTTAATATACTGATCGGCTGAGACGACACTCGGATAGCATATGAGTGCCCATTGAGAGAAACAGAAATGTTTATCAATTTATTGTTCACTTAGTTTGTGATCCAAACATCTATAAAAACCCAACGCAAACATAAAACAATTGAGTCAATACTTAATCCTCAGCGATATAATCAAATGGGGAATTAATTTCCATATTGGAGCCAAAGGAGGTATTAGACTCTTCACCATTCATTTCCGTCCGCTCTCTCTTCAAAGCTCTTTCTGCGCGATCTTCCATTGCCTGCAGTCTCTTCTGAGCTCTAAATTCTCTTTCCTTTCTTATTCGTTCACTTTTCTGTCTTTCGGATTCTTGTGGTCTATTCCGCTCCTCTTCTTCTTGAATCTTCCGATTATACTCTTGTTCTTCAATTTCTTCTTTTTCTTTTTGGATTTTCTTCAATTCGATTCTCGAAGATGCTCTTCGAGGCAGTAATTCTAACAATTTTTGTTTTTCAATTCTTTGTCTTTCTTTTTCTCTTGCTTCAAATATTTCACTAATTCTTGGTATAAAATTCTTTGAGAGCAATCGATGCAATTCTAATTCACTTTTATGTTTGCTTTTAGACAGTTTTGCATTCAGATCAATCCAGTCCTGTTCAGTATTACAGACCAAACACCAGCCCTCTCGCTGCTCGTCCAAACTCACAGACACATCCTTGAAGTCATCAATAGACTTATTGGATGAATTATCAATCGATTTAGTCTTAGTATTGGAGGAACAAACACCGTTGGGAAGAGATGCTTCTGATTTTCGTTGTCGCAGACCTGCCCTAAGGCCTTCAACTCTAGGCGGCAGACTCTTCTTCTTTTTCTTCTCCTCTTCCTTCAACCTCTTTTCTATTTCTTGTTCTTTTCTCACTTTGTCTTTGGCTGTCTTTTCTGCAAACTCTTCTTGTTTTCTAAACTTTTGTTCAATAGTTTGAGCGACGGACGGGTTTTCTCTATAAAGACGCGTTCCGTAAAAATACCAATAGATATAACCTTTGCTATCAGTTCCAAGTGGTTCTACTCTATAATCTTCGGCATTAACATCAGTGATACTTTGACCAATATCATTAGCGAAGAGTCGATAATCACATAAAGTATAAAGAACATCAACTTTGGTTTTAAGCGGCAAATCTTCGAATTTGAGATTAATTTCTTGGCCGTTGTCATCGTATCCAAGGAATGGTGATTTCCTCTTCTCGATGCCCACCCATTGTATTTGAAACAACTTTTCCAGATACTTTTCCCAATTTGAGTGACTTCAAAGATTTAATAAATTAATTATTAAGAATAATTCAATTAAATTAAGTTACTTGATGCTGGTGTCGAAATATCCCTTAAGAAGTGAGCAAATTAGCTTCAAAATGAGATTGTCTTCATTGGAAGTGCCTTCCGAGTCTTCAGAAGAAATCTTCGATAGCAATGCAAATTCTAAGTCCTGTTGAAAGTATAGAACATAAGAAGTAAATCGGACGAAGAACCGAATGACCGCGAACTGACCTCATAATCGAAATTAGGTAAACGCAAAGAATCGCGAAATAGGCTGCAGAAGTGTGAGATCGATGGGATCTGATAATAGGTTTGGATTTCTGTCGATGTAAACAATTGCAACAATTAGTCATTTATCGGCAAATTGTGGCGAAAGTGATACTGAATGAGCAAAACTTTGGACAAACCTTCCATCAAATGAAACCGATCTGAAGACTTAGTCAAAGCCGAACTCAAGCGCCCGAATGGCCTGAAATTCCAGTATTTGTGCGGTTAATAAAATTTCTGAATAAATACTAAATTATAGCAATAATTGATTAGATTAGGAAACAATTAAACCAATAAATAATCGATTTATTCACTTTTGAGACACTGAAACACAGAAAATGCTTTCAATGAAAACATTGGTGAAAATAAATTGTTTGAACACAACGAGAGCCCCAAAACTGACAAACAATGGTCGACAGAGACGTGAGAGCCGTCGCAAAGTACGTCATTGATGTCGGATTGCACTCACCGTTTGAGTCGTTTCACCACTTTTTACGAACAATGAATTGACGGACGCTTTGGCGCTGACGCTCAACAGATCCAACCAATAGATCGCGATTCCGACCGAATCTTCTCTCGCTTAACGATTTTGACGTAACTGGCGGTCTACCGATGCACTACCGATGCACACCCGACACACACTATCACATCCCTCGAGTCTATGAGATATTAAGCGTAAAACAAAGCGCTAACTAAACAACTGAAAAGTTTGGCGGTCTTTCACTGCTAGCCATTGCTGAGGGACTGCCTCTCGCTCTCTGTTGGGCCAACTTTTGAGCACTGCTTTGCAATCGTGGCTAAAAAGGGTTCATTTCTGCCCTATTGTCGTGGCTCTCATCTAATCTATTGTATATTCCATTCACTGATCCCGATATTCATTGTTCGGCTCAATAGGTATTCACATTGTAGTAGTGGTCAATTAACAGAATCGCTAAGCGACGGATAACCAGGCTTATACAAAATCTCAATGTTCCAAAAAAAACGGACAAGAGGAAAACTGAATTTTAATTATGCATGTTATATTGAGGGAAAATTGAGATCAATTATTTTGCCTAGGTTGCTAAAGTTGCATTTACTGTATGCCTTTGGCTTGAAGCGACCATCCCTTTGATTCCCTCTCCTACCTGATATCAACTAACATGTTTGTATGACAAGTGACAAATTGTTTGATTGTCAATTTGCCTCTTTAGCAATTATTAGCATGACCAAGCAACTCTTTAATGATGCCATAAAACAGTTGAGGAGCAGACAGAAGCCGAGAGCGAACTTTCCAGTCTGTCTAGGCTTTCGTGTCTTATCTAATCTGGTTATACGAGTTGTATCTGAATTGACGCTAATTAATTGGTCCAAAGTGTGTGATTGGTAGCAATTAGTCAACAGATTAGCGTCAGTGGCGGTGTGTGAGTCAGTGAGATGGCGGCACCACTGCAGTGCTGTGTCAAACACAGGCAAACACTGGCAAAGCTGTGCAGTCTGTGCACCACCAGTGCTGAGCACTGCTGAGCGATCGCTAATTGAGAGCTTTTAGTCGCCAATCGTTTGATTGAGTGAATGAGAAGATGGAGAGAAAGCTGTGAGAAAGCGCTCCACTAATGGCAGTCTCAGCAAAACATTGAAGTGACGGCCCATTAAAATGGTTGCACATTAATAACAGGATTGAATAAATGAATCGCCAGGTGATGGCCACCACGACCACCATGTTGACCGGGACCGGTGCCCTCCCGGCCCGTGCATCGCCCGCCCAAGGGGCCACCATACTTTGATTGGGGCAACACTTTGCACCCAAACAACAACATTCACCAAATGGTAATTATTTGTTCGATTCATGCATTTTATTAATTTTATGATAATTGGTGTCGATTTCAGGAAACTTTGCTCGAAATGCAATTTTGAAACCCTTTGTCAGTGTTTATCCAATTGACGTGAAATACCGATAATAAGTGAAATGTAAACAAATGCTGAAACATTGTGAACATGACTTTGTGACTGACGAAGAACTTGTGAACAACTCTCTGTGACAATCGTCCGATAGATTCATAGATTACTGGCTTCGGTGTTGTGCCCAACGGGTCTTAGCTCTGAGATGGACCCGTCCTCATGGGCTCAATACACTCAGCACTACTCCCGAGCGCTGAGGGCTTCGGGCAGTCAAATGAATCAATTGAATGTGGCTTCCGGTCTCAATATGGGCCAAAACGGACCTCAGCTCAATGACCACTTGGGGCTCGGAGTGTCGGCAAATGCGGCCACCAATCAGGCGATGTCCGGTCACTACGGCTCGTCTGCAGCTCATCCACACTCGTGGCTCTTCCCGTCGCATGGCCTCAACGCAGCGTCACATCAGACACCGTCTCACGACAGCTCTTCATTCAACGCCAACCCATTCCTTCATCACCCGAGCTATGACTCGAGCTTTTTATCTGCTCAGTTCCAGTCAAAGGCTTCATACTTACCCTCGGCTGCGGTCGGATCTGGCTTCTTTAACCCTATGAAGAAAGCAGAGAATGATATGAATAACTTGAGGAATGCCGCCTATTGTTCACCAATGACCGGAATGTCTTCGATGAGTGCCCCCAACAACATGACCGCTGAAACTAACAATCTGACAACGGGCTCACTCTTCCCCTCACATTTGACACCCACTTCTTGGAGACATCACCCGAATCTTATGCCCTCTAACACAAGCAGTGGTGCATTTGGTATATTACCGCACGAAGCTGTCAATGTGATGAACAATGGTTCCAATGCGATCGGAAGCGGTCATTCTCATTCATCACATGCATCTCATTCCTCTCATGGCTCTCACTCTTCGCATCACTCGAGTTCATCGCATCCCAAGTCATCGAGTGAAGCAAAGGGACATCACTACCACTCTCATCACAAATCGACGGCCATGTCTTCAATGTCCAGTGCTGTTGACAATTCATTTCGTAATATAATGCCAACTCTGCCTCCGACCCAATCGAGTCACGCGATCGGCTCCAGAGGCCAGTCGCTTGACGCGAGCGTCGGTCCCAAGATCACGGGCCACCACCATCACAGCCAATCAGACCCGTATGGGGCCAACATGTTCGCGATGGCGGCCATCAATCCACATGCCATTAACGCAGACTACGCATCGATGCAAACACAGAGATATGCACAGGGCTTGGGGTCAGGCAGTCAGCAGACAATGAACGCCTTCGCCTCGAACTCGGCCTCAAGAAGCGCCTACCCTTCTGTCGGCTTTCACTCAGACGCCAATGCTCGCAGTCGGGAACTGCTGAGCAGTTCGGCACTACTTCACGGCTCAAAACAGGGCTCAAGTAATTCGTGTAATTCACGGAACATGAGTGCTATGAACGCGATGAATGCCATGAATGGCACCTATTTGTCCAACTGTGCAATGATGCCAATGATGAACAGTGCCCAGTCGGTCACCAACTACACGTCCAGTCCCGCCCATAGTGTCAACAATGTCATATCGAACAATCACTCGGCGTCGCGCTCGTCGTCCTCGGCAAGTAATCACGCCCATCAACAGGGAAACGACTCTTCGTGTAGTTTTGGATATAACAGTCCGGCCACAAACTTGCCTCAATCCCCATATCCAGCGCCCCAGCGATCAAACACCGCTAACTCTAGTCAGGGGACTCCCACAGCCTCCGGTGCAGCCGTTCAATCCTCGTCTCAGGACTTTCCTTCGTACGGCACTTCTCAGGGCTTTCCGGCTCTGGGCAACCAAACCCCTACACCAACACCCGGTTATCCGACACCGCCTTCGAGTGTGGGTCAGCCACACGTCATGTCATCCAACTCCCAGTCGTCCACATCTCACGATGAACAGGTCGCTCATTACCCTCAATTAACATCACAGGCGCCGACACAAAGCGCATCTTTCAATAGTAACTACACGACTAACTTCAGCACAAACAATAAAATGCCGACGAGTGGCAGTCAAACCTCGGAACCTATTCTGACCAACAGGTCTTCATGCATGGTTGCCGACGCCGCTAATATAAACGGTGCTCAAAACACTTCGGTTGTTCCTCAGCGGTCAGCTTTTCTTCTACCCGGAGCTGCTATTCACGAACCAGAACCCGAGTCTTGTGGCCTCTCATCAATAGTTGGTGTCAACCCCTTGAGTGATAATCTGTCCAATACGAAGATGGCTTCGGAACCGAGTCTCAACTTTTCCCAAGAACTTGATTTTCCGATTATTAATTTTAATGACGATCCGAATTTCAATTCTAATGCAAAGGTCGAACAAAACTCGTTCAAGAAGAACAAGAAGAGCAGTAAGAAAAGCAAGAAGAAGGATAAGAACAAAAATAACAACAACAATGTCGGTGTTGGACTTGGGGTCGACCCCAACAACCCGTATACAGGCTATGAATATCCGAACCAACAACAGTATCAGAATTCGTACCAAAACTCAAATCCGTATTTAATGAGTCAACCAATGGCTCAGAACCACAATCAAACATTACAAGAGACGCATTCGACTCATAACGTGATCAGCAATGACACGAGTGGTGCGGACTCACATACGACCGCCAATCCGTGTTATGAAATGCAATATCAGTCGCATTTAGCTCAACCACCGCCGCCTCAACCTCAGCACACGCCTCAACCGCCACCACAACCTCCCTCTCAGAACGAACACGAACTTATGCAACCATTAGCGTCGGACACCTTGCCCTCAGTGTCAGCCCAAGAACAGCAACTAATAGAACCTGTGATGTCGATGGCCTCTCAACAGTTAACGCAGACACCGACTAATACGGTGGCAGAGAAGCAGTCCTTCCCCACAATCGACGACGAACTCAGTTTTCTAACCGAACCGACCGATTGTGTCTCAATGGAGACTCAAACTCCAAACTTGAATACCAGTGTTCATATGGAGACACAATCTCCTCTTGTGATAAACCAATCGTCGAACATCTGTTCGGAGCGGTTGACGGCTAACACTTCTCCTATCGTTAACCAAAACTCGAACTCAAATCAGGGAAATAGCAATTCATCGCAACCTTCGGGTTTTCTCAAAAGCTTCATGTCATTTATCAACTCTCCCAATAGTAATACTCAAGTTGTGACCAAAGAAAAGAAAAAGAAGAAACAGAAAGAACCGAATGAAAACAAAGTCAAACAAAATAACACTACTCTTAATGGACAGAAGTGTAAAAACTCGAAGAAAGCTAAACTCGAAAACAGTTTTGACTTCAATGACGATGTCTTTGACACTAAAAAGAATAATTTTTCTGCAGTCAATCAAAATACACCGAAACTGATGGACGATAACATGGGAACAAAGAAGTCGACAAACAGTGATCGCGAGAACTACGAAAGCAAGTTCTTTAAGAGAAGGCCATCGACTAATATCAATGCAAACAATGTTCAAATAATTGAAATGGAATCGAGAAAAGACACCAAAAACAATAAGAAGAGGAAACAAAACAAACTGGATCTCAATTTGTTTGGCACCCAATCCAAGACAACACACGATGAGTACGAGTTCCACGACAGTCCTCCCAATTTCCATTCGGTGAAGAAGAGTCGCAAGTCTACCAGTTCTGATGGATCCAACAAAAAGCGATCGGCACCTGACTTCGAAAAAATTACTTCGCCATCGATGAACATTAACTTTGTTAAGAAAAACTCCAACAAGAAGAACAATGTGTCCGGCAATTGCAAACCTTTGACCACGAGCTCTACTGAATCAATTGAGAATAGTATTAATTCTGTAGTAATGAGTACAATATTAGATGATATCGAGATTAAAGAAGAGCCAAAGCCGGTCGCCCAGGAGCCACAATTAGAAGCATATCAACCCACTTCTGTGAGCCCTAATAACCAAATCAAGAAACCAAATATCCCTCCAATTCAAGCAAATAAAAAGTCACCCAATCTTAAGACAAGTCCTTCTATGACAACACCTATAACGACACTCTCGACGGTAGCCATTGAGCACATAATGAATCCCATACAGACCTCTCCTGTTTGCACCACAACATCAACAGTATGTTCGACAATTGCCACAACTACGACAACGGCCACATCTTCAGCATCCGCCACATCTTTAACAATTTCGAACCAATCAGTAGGGATGCAAAGCGCCGGTACTAACACTCCTCGAAGAAGATCTCAAGATAAAAAGGCATCCACTATTCGGGAAGGATTGATGAGAACTGGAGATTTTGTTGTTTCCATTGATGAATCTCAGCTGGAATTGCCTGTAATTTGGCGGATCGAAGGAAAGAGTTTGCTTCAAAGATTCGAACCTACAGAACAGGACGAAATCACCGTCTACATCAATACCTCATCCGTATGTCTCATATTTGTTTCTTCTTATGATAATTTTCTTTGGCTTTCTTCAGTACTCTGCGTGGAATCCAACGGTTAGGCAGCGCTATGTGGGCGTCGATGTCCGGATCATGGGTTGCAGTCGGACCCGAGTTGTGGTCGAGAAGTTAGGTCTGACTCAGGCCAACCCAAACACTGTGTATGTTATCCCAAATAACGGATCCGAACCGTTTCTATAACTTTTCAATTATTCCAGGAATGGATTGACTACTATTGAAAGGTTAGGAAACAAAGCAAATGCATCTCAGGCCACGAATTCCGAACATAATCAAGAAAACTTTGAAGTATTCATCCAGACTTTAATAAGTCAAGCTTTGGATCCGAATTTCATTTCCGAAATAGTCAAAGAAAACGGTTTGTTCTCTCAAATGTTTTCTGAATTAGTGTCTTAATTATGGTTCTCTCCCCACAAAAACAGACGAATATTTTTTATCTCACGTTCAGGCGATAGACGACGTCTGTTCTCGTAAGAAGTCTCGCTTCTTCAGCAAAGTGAAGTGGGACGCCAATATTGTAAAGTGCGTCGAGACTTACCCGGAATTCACAGTAACCGCTCAAAACAATGTCGGAGATCTTCGTTGTCGGGTGAGTCATGTGATGTGATTATCGATGTCAAACCGTAACGCATTGTCTCTTCAGCTATGTCACGACAATTGGAGCACTCAGATCATGCAATTCAGTGGTCAGCCGTACAATCAGATGACACTCGAACCGCAGACGTGTGTCGATCTCAAGCAAACTAAATACGCTGCCTGTGATCCCTGCGCTGAGAAAATAGTCTTATATTCTCATTTGCATCACCAGAAGTACAATTTTTTCTGCAAATGCAAGTCCAAAGTGAGTCTAAGAGCAAACAATGTGAAACATGTTCAACATTGTAATTGGTTTGAAACACTAATAACTTTATGTTTAGGTGGAAAATATGAGGGGCGGAGACGAAAGCAAAGAGTCTCATGTGATACTAGAGCTCTGTCTTCAGGACAGCGAATGGATTAATACGGTTCGTATTGAATGACAACCAAATGACAACCTCTGGTTCGCTAATTTCAATTGCATTTTCTCAAACAATAGCTATTCAAAGAACTGGAAGAGATTTGGTTGTCTTGCGATAAGATTAGGTAAAAATCAATTCGTTTTATCTGTATTTCGATTGTGAGTACGGATAAAACGCGATTCGACTTAAAGCCAACAGTTTTGGGACGATTTTCGACAAATCGTCGTTTGAATTACTTCTCAAGTGCTTTGTATTCCCGATTCGAAACACATTAACGCACAACTCTTTAAAGCTATTGAAAGAGTTATGTATTCACTTATGGAATGTTTGTGTATTAATTAAATAGAACTCATCGACGGGTCGAATGACAGAAGAAATCTATTATTATCTCGAGTTTAATATAAGAAATGTTTGTTTCGAAAAGATTGGATTTTATTTATTTGTTCAGCAAAGCATTTATTAAGACATAAATGGCGAAAGGGTTCGACGAGAAATAAGCTTAAGATATGTCACAATTGTTGCAGAATTTGTTCGACAGTTGTGTCGTTTGACTAAATCACTGAAATCGATGCCAATTAGCGGCTGTTATCCGATATTTGGCCTGAATTTCAATTCAAATGCATGACTCGCTTGAGTTCTATTGAGCTCTCAAATGTAAAATTAATTCTAGAATTTCGATATCAAAATGAAATTAAAGTTTTTATAGTAATTTTGTGACAAAAACGACATCTTTTGACTATCGGAAAGATTTTTTTAAAACTTGAAAAGTTGTTCGATATTAGAATTAGTTATAACTTATATTTGTTCAATTATATATTATTATAAATATATAAATATAAATAATTTGGTAAAACTCTGTAATTT
>JAQGCD010000225.1:0-11961 GCA_034698965.1 Zygoribatula sp. | reverse complement strand
AATCTATCTAAAATTGATTGTTCGTCGCTGAAACAATTATCAGTTGTATGATATATTGGAGCGGTAGGATTTATGTCACGGTAGTGAAGGTCGTCGAACGATACTGTTCTTTTCAACATCTCTATGTCATTACTTGATCGTTATGATCTAGATTTGACAACTCTCTATCTTTATATATAATTCTCTTTTTTTTATGTCGATGCTATTAGTCAGGCTTAGAATGACGTAAAAGCTCATGATCAATTCCCATTTATTTTTCAATATTTTTATTTTTTCATTTATTTCTTAAATTCACATTTTTATGTACCGATTTTGTTAAATTATATTATTTATTCTCAAGAATATTTTTTTTTTATATTCTTTCTTCATCTTTTTCATGCGCTTTGTTTCATGTAATCGAAAATTTTATAAGCGAGTTTCTTTAGCAGTTTTCGACGTGGTAGTTGATGGAGAATCTGGATCTTGTTTTTCTTTATTTTTATATATTGAAATGAAAGCCTGACCATAATTGTTCGTTTTTAAAAATGCTGCTGGTTGCTTATACAGATTATCCATTTCGTTTATTTTAATGAAAATCTTTTGTGTTATTCTTTCAACATTTTTCCCTTGACTATCAATTATAAGCAATATTACTTTGTCAGCCAATTTGAAATATTTTTCTCTATCTTTTTCTACAATAATCCAAGTATTTGAAATATTGGCAACCGTGATGTTTTTGTAGTCGACAACATCGATTGACTTGACTGGTACGCTTATATGAATGTTTTCTTTTGTTAATGAGCACAGCCTTACTTTAGTATGTTGAAAATTTATAAGAATTGTGAAACCTGTCTTGTTTATTTCTATTGTTTTCTTATCTTTCATATAATGTATTGTAATTATATGTTTCCGATAAAATGTTATTTTGACTAAAACTATTATCATTGTCATTAATAAGACTAAAGTAATTATATCGAATAAGGTTTGATAGTCTGTCTCTATAAGAGGTCTTATGAGGCCAAATGAATAACCTTCAACACTATGTGGCGTGATAACAATTATGCTTGATGTATATGTTAATAATTGTGAATGAGTGAATACACCAAAGATAATAACAAAGACCGACATGAGCTGTATTAGACCAGCGATTGATCCAACCATCCCTTTTAAAGAATAACTTGCTCTGTCTGTTCTTTGTATTATGTTCATTTCGTTTATTACTCCAGTGACGTTTTTATATACTTCTTGTATATATTTCGCATATCGAGTTAATATTTTATCGTCAAATTTATAAGATACTTCATGTTCCTGTGGCTTAAAACCTTTGTAATATGGAGTGTTTGAACTGTCAATCTCCCATTTCTGGAGTTCTATTTTAGTTTCATTAGTAGCTTTTTCTATGAGATCTAGCAATTCACCATGATAAGTTGTAATTTTCATAAACTCTTTTGATTTAAGAGGATATTGAACTGGACCATAGATTATTCTACCATCAGGTAGGTAAAGGTCACACCCCTTATCTAATTCAACTATTTGTGACCAATTTTTTAAAAACATATCTTCTTTAATTCTATCTCGGCAATGTCTATAATAATATGGAATTATTTGTTTGTGGAACATATATGTGTTAGGGTCAATCGATATTGGAGAGTACTCTTTAGTATCTTTCTGTATTGTTTTACATGAACTCATTATATTTATCGGTTCGAATTCATAAATTGCTTTCGTACATTTACTTGGCAAGTAAATGGTGTTTTGTGCAAAAGTATGACATAGTTGTTTATGTCCAATATACTGGCAATGCATCGAATCATAATCTATTTCCTGAATCAGTTCTCCAGTATTGGGCATAAGTAAGAGAAGTCGTTGAGATAGATCGAATTGGATCGCTTGGCTTTCATTACCAATATTGAAACATCCACCGTTTTTACATACGAAAGGTTTAGCCTGCAGTTTGGCTATCTCGTAATATTTAATTTTCGATCTTCGCGTTAAAGGTATTCTTAAACTCAAAAATATGCTATTGGTTTCTGGATCAATATAATGATTAACTAGAGGCAAAGTGTAATAAAGATTTTTATCTTCAGGTGAAAATGCTAACTCAAAGTCTTTACTATATTTATTCTCTATGTCGTCCAAGATTTTCTTAAGATTATTCCAAGGTAAAAGTTGATGTGAGAGCCTTCCTTGAGAAAGTGTGCTATAAATTGATTCTATCGTTTGAATAAGATCTAATATAAGTATCATTTTATTTTGTAAAATATTACTTTGAGCTAATCTATAACTATTCATGACAGATATTAGTCCGATGAAAGTTTGTTTATGATCTAGAAAGTCTACTGCACTTTCGAGTGCTTGAGCCATTTGCCGGTTTTGTTCGATAGTGTAGTTTCTCAAGAGATTGATTTTATTGTCGAATTCGGTAAACGCCTTAGCCGTTTCTTGAACATAGCCGAGAAATGTTTCGCTCAATGTCTCTAGTTTATTTGCAATGTTTCCAACTTTGTTTTCGAGATCCATTGTTCTTTGGAAGAGTTCGCGTCTTTCGTGCCTTCCATTTATCACTTCACCGGTTACCCAGGCGCCCCAGATGAAAGCAGCGCCAATCGCCATAGATATTGGCTCGAATCTTTTGGAGCGACTTTGTTGCCGGACTTCAAAGTCAGTTAAAGCTCGTGTGATTATTTGCTGAATGTTTATATGCAAATGTGACATTGTCGCATCAAATTGTTTACATGTCTCTTCTAGAGCATTATTAATTTTATCGAATTCATCTTTGTCTATTGTTCTATTTATTTTGGGTAAAATATTCATCAAGTTTTGACATGAGTTAGCGTTTATTTCAGGAGTAATTTTCAATCTATGAATTGGCATTTCTAACTTCATCATAAGAATGAAATCTTCTTCAAAGGCATAGAGATGACCAAACCTCGTATATTGTAGGCCAAATGAAGCAGACTCTGCTAAGAAAGTCTTATTGTCTAATCTATGATTTTGAGAAAGTATTTTCTGAATTTTCCTAATAGTTTCATTTTTTCTTTTGATGATTCTATCTTCTTTTAGTTTGAGTATGAATGGATTCTCAGTTGTTAAGCTCTCTGTTTTGAGCTTTGTATTTGTCCCTGTACTACCGGCTGAAATGTCTGGATTATCTGTTGTTGAAACCAGCATTGGCGGCTCAGTTATCATGTCAAAATCCGGTTTCACGTCAAATTTGTGTCCCAATTTGAACAATTCTTCTCTGACATGACGGGTTGCCGCCTTGTTCTCGTAGAATCCTGCGACTTTGTCTGTCATTGAAGTATATTGTTGCTTCGCAATTACAGTTTTATTGAAAAGGTATTCGAGACCATAATGGAGGCGCGTTCCAATTCTGTCAGCGACCCATTCATCCGCTTGTGACCGTTTGAAATCTGATTGATTTATTTTCTTTTCGATTTCTGTTGTATTGATGAGGTAGAGTTTTCTGACTTCTTCAGGCATATTTGTAAACCAATATTTTTCAAATTCTGGCACATTTATGCTTAATAGACTATTGATAGTTCGTTTACCGCCATTATGTGTTCTATTGAAATATTCGTGTTGGTATAACAAGAAACTATCGATAAACACCTCTTTTGTAGAATCGTTTCTTTTCTCGCGGTTATTTGTCTTACTCTGTTCCAATTTTTGTTCATTTCTCGCAACGCCATCCACAGGTGGATAGTGATAAAATGGTATTATTGGATAAACAGTAACATAGGACGTTATGATATCTGGTACGGTATAAGATATATTGCCGAAAATTAAAATATGCTTATTCGGTTCTTGAGTTACATTAACTTTTTCAATCATATCCTTCTTGGTGATATTTTCTTTTATCTCAAGTGATACGGTTGCTATTGTATTCGTCGGAACAATGTCGGCAAACGATGGAACGATCAAGTTTTTTGTTTTTGTTTCCGTTTCATTACATTCTTCTTTCACAATAACTGACGTTGGTATTTCAACTATTTTTGTGACAGGTATTTCTTGTATCCTTGTAACTGTTGTTGGTTCAATATACGTAACTGTTTTAGGTTCTTGACTAATTTTAATAGTTGTTGTGTCGTTACATTCATTTTCTATTCTTATTGTGACGGGTTCCTTTACTATTCTTGTAACTGGTTGTTCTTGAGTTTCAATAACAGTTGTTGGGATTTCAACACTTTGAGTTACAGGTATTTCTTCAATCTGTATTACAGTGTATGGAACGTCGACTTGCTTTGTTACCGGTTTTTCTTTAACAACGGTTGTTAACACTTCCACTATTTGTGTCACAGGACGCTCTTCGATTTTAACCACTGTATACGGAACATCAACTAGTTTGGTTACCGGCTGTTCTTTAACGATTGTTGTAGGAATTTCCACACTTTGTGTTATCGGAATTTCTTTTATCTTTATTATTGTTGTGGGTTCAATTTCTTTAACAGTAGTTGTGTCCCAAATGGTATGAGATGTGGTAGATATAATTGTGCTAGTTTGAGTGCTCGGTGGATTTTTCTGAAAATAGTTCACTTTTGAAGATAATTTTTCATTGGTTTTGATAAGGTTATCTATTCCAATCGTCCTTTGTTGATCGTTATCTTCAATTGATTCGTCGATAGGATCTATGTTGATGACCCATAAGTCAACTATTGTTAAGTTATCATTCCTGATTCTATCCAAGTATCCAGTGATTCTACTGTTTTTTCGGCAATTTTTGTAGAATGACGTTGTTACGTTTTGCAGACTTATAACATCTATAGATTGCTTTTTAATCGTGTAATTATTACAGTTATCATCATATATCCGAAAAATATCTTTTCGATAGTCGATTGAGTGCACAACATATTTCTTATGAGCATTAATAACCGGCCTATTTTTTATATCCAACATTTGTTCTTTTGGCGTGAGGACAAGAGTTTGAACAAAGCCAAACTTATCTTTCGGTTTATTCAATATTTTATTGATATTAGAATTATCATATTGGCAGGAATTCATTAGGGATTTTGATCCATTTATATAGTAGAATTTTTCTACATCCCATGTTTGAATCATATGATTTCGACATGTATCATCTTTAATCAGTATTTGATTTTTTGGTCCTAATTCATTAAAACGATAAGGGTGATTTATTTCTAATCGGCTAACTGGAAATCCAATTGAGAGTTCTACGAAGTCAATTTGTACTGTTGACGTTAATTTCAGAAATGCTACCAATGTTAGAATACTAATTTCTTTTTGAGCGAGGGTCATTCTTCTTCTTATCACTGCAATCAGGTTCGTCTTCGGACCGTTTGTTTCTTAATTTCTTGAGGTCCGGGCAAATATATCGGGTATGACCTCTTTCACCACAATAAAAACAAACGAAGTCGGAATTATATTCTAGAAGTCGATTGGTAGTAGTTTTCTTAGTCACTAATTCTTTTTGAATTATTTCAAGTTTATTGTTCACTTTTAAACAAGTTTCTTGTAGATCTTGTTGTTTGATCTTCAATTTATTGAACAAGTCATAGGTTAATAACAATATTGCAGTTATGAAAGACAGATACACTGATATAAACAGGTCGTAATAGATCGAGGACATATTTGATAATCAATGATCTGATTGAGAGAGTGCTTAAGTATGAGAATCATTTCAATTCAAATGTGGGCGTCAAATTAACATGTCATTATCTGTCATAAGACATTTCGCATGAATTGAATTATACTTTGGATTTCTCAATGAAATATTATAATTCAATTAAGAAAAACATGACTTTTATTGATTTGTTTTTTTTTTAATTTTCATCAAATCTCAAACATATTTATTTGTAGTTCTCTCAAAAATGAAAAACTATATCTCCATAGAAGTTATTCTATGCTAATTTATTTTTAATTTATTTTAGAAAAGTTCTTAGCCTTCTTTTGAAGCATGAGTCTGTATTCTTTGAATGTAAGGAATTCTCTAAGGTATTCGAATCCTTCCATCAACTTGATAGCAGAATTTTCGTAAGGATCTGGCAGTTCTGTTGATAAATATCTTCTGACACGCTTCTTGAGAGTTAAATTATTTTCGAATTTTCGCTTTAATTTAGTAAATTTTGGGTACTGTTTTTCGGCGAATTCTTCTTGTTTTAAATTTGATTCGGAAAGCAGGTACTCATTTTCTAATAAATATCTAAATTCATATCCAGTGTCAATCAAGAAGTTTAGCAAGTGTTCGGGGATGCGTTCCAATTGTTCACCTTCTGTGAATATTGCAACACTGGTAATGTCCAGAAGATAAAATTCTACAAATAAGATTTCGGCCAATGATAAATCGAAATCCATTTTTCCTGTGAATCTTTGCTTCCATGGATAAACTCCATCCCAGCATATGATATCTGTTAAGTCGTTTAGAATATGGTCACATTGACGAATTTGTTCTTGTAATTTGTGAATAATATAAATAACCAAATTTTTAAGAGGATCAGGGACTCGGATAAGATTGACAATGAACTCCTCACTGACTTGAAAGTGATATTTTATTCTATTCTTTTCTTTCAGTCTATATAAATCGAATGAGCTTCTCGTATATAGGACGTCGAATATCCGTTTGCCTTGCTGTGATGTTCCTTTAAAATCTTTAAGGTTGAAGATGAATGCCGTCAATAGGGTTAAACGAACTTCGAAAATAATTCCGTTAATCATGTCACAATGAAAGTATCCACATTTAACTCTATCTATTTTAACTTTATTATTCTCAATATCCAGAAGAATAATTTCTGTTATTGAATAGTTTTCCAAAAAATGCTCACATAAATCTCTTTCTGTCAGAATTTTATTTTTTTTGAATTTTTTATAAATGTATTTCATTTTTATTTATGGTTTTTATTAATATTAAAAAAAATTTATTATTTATTCCTTGAAAATTTTCGAATCACCAATCGTAATAAACTTTACGACTGAGAGCTTCCCTTCTATATTCTTCAAAGTTGAGAAATCTTTTGAGTTGGGGTTTGTTTTTAGTCAATTCATTTATGGAATTTAAATATGGTATTTTCACATTTGATATGAGAAAGCGACGAACAATTTTCTTCAAGGGAAGTATAGTCCTAGATTCTGTTTTAGCATTTAAAAATCGAGGGTAAAATGTTTTCAAATAATCTGTTTCACTCAGCCTTTGTTTAAGAGCTAGTCTTTTCAGTATTTCAAATATTGAGACGAAATCATAGCCAATTTCAAACAAAAATTTCAAGATATAATTTGGTAGAATTTCTAGAGCTCTTGTATTGTTGAATATTTCAGTGCTTTTTATGTCGAGCAAGAAAAATTCAAAAAATAGGCACTCCGCGAATCCGATATTAAGGCGAATACCTCTGGGATGTCTTATCAGCCAGAGATCTGTGTTCATAAAAGTTATCATGTCTAATAAACATTCGAAATCATAATTTCTAGAGTCTCCCAATGTTTTATATATTTTACGGATAATGTGTATTACAGGTAATCTCAGCTGATCCGGAATTCTGATTAACGAGATAATAAGTTCTTGTTCTTGTTCATGAATAAAATCTTTGGGCAGATCATGAATACAAAATGGAACCTGTGAGAATAAGGTATTGAAAACTTTTATTGCAAGATTTGGAGATTGCATGAAGTCTTTCAGATAGAGAACAAAAGCAGTTGTAAAGTTGACAATAGTTCTGATGCTTATCCTTCTATTCATAGCTATACTTTGATGATAATAATACGTATTCATATTTTTTATGCTGATATTTCCATTATTAATTTCTTCCAAAACAAAATGTATAATTTTATCATTTTGGCAAAATAAATATTTAAAAGCAAAAGTTTTGAGAACTTCATTTTCATATATCATAGAATTCTTCAAAAACTCATGTATTTTCCATCTCTTTGTTTGACTCATTATTATTCTAGATGTTTGCTGATTATACATTAATGTTGTGACTAAACTGCAGTTATTTAGTTTATTTTATGTTAATTCATTTTAAGATGATAATTTTCATTGACTGAATTTTATTCGTTGGATACATTTTGAATAAAAACTTTAAATACTATTATTAAATAATTTCATGTTTTTGTACAAATTTGAAATGAATTTTCTTCTACTTTGATCAAGTTCTTGAATATTTCTGGTGAGTTTAATTGCTGTTTCAATACTCTCTTCGAGAAGCTTTACAGTGTATGTCTTCGAAATATTTTTATCATAGTTGTGATTATCAAAACTTTGCAATTTATGGGTTCTTTCCAAATGTGTTCTCGCTTCTTTTATTGTAAAATAGGTTCTTATAGCTAATCGATGACATAGAAGACAGGCAAACGGTCGATAGTTTAAATGTTCATATAAATGATCTTCATGATCACTTGAATTTATTTCTATAAGTGTAATTCCACTACCGTGGCAACCCAAAATCAATGCGCATGAAGGACAATACATGGTCGAATTATCATTAGCTATTTTAAGAAAATTACTTTCCTCGCTTTTCATATATTGTATGAAAGTTTTAATCCATATATTTGTTACCCTATTCTTATCTTCATTTTTTATTAGAGCTATGTTTCCATGTTTGTGCTGGAAGAATATTTCGGTATTTTCAAAATTCGTTTCGCATAACATGCATCGTACATACTCATCAATATGCATGAGATAATGCTTTTCTGAAGCATCTTCTTCAATGAATATTTTCGAACAAAATAGACAGCCAATAAGTTTTGTTGGAACAACATTATCAATTGTCATATCATTTACTTGTTTTTTAGAAGTAGTTTTATCTTTTTTAATTTGTTCCCAAGTTGTTGCAAATTCTTTATCAGATCTGAAATCGATGTTACTCTTATCAATGACTGACGTTCTCTTAATAATCGGAGCAAGTGTATTTTTTGTGTCTTCAGGGCAATGTCTCATCATTCTTTTCCTATGAGTTTGTAATTGCTTATCAGTGTATATAGGTTTCTTCACATTTATCCTTGATTTTAATAATGATTCCCTGATTTCGTGTTCCAATAGATCAATTTGGTGTGTTTCAATTAACTCTCGATAAAAAAATTCGAATATGCCTTTCACTTTCTCTGAATGCTGTGATTTGATATGATTTTTCAACGAGTGTTCGTAAACATTTCTTATGATAGGTTTTCTCTTTAAATTGTTTTTTTCAGCTATAATTTCTCTCTGTTCGCATGGTTTGCAAGAAAATTTATAATACTTGATATGGCTACAGACGTGAGCGAAGGCGTGATAACACCGCTCTCGCAGATACTCAAAACGTAAATGTTTATATTTTTCGTCGTAAAAGTTTATTCCGAAATTACCCATGATTTTTTGACACATCATACATTCATGATAAAACGTCCCAGTTATATGATTAATGTTTTCAAAATTTTGTTTGTTCATTTCATTTATTGAAATAATTGACTTGCAATAAGAGTTCAGCCATATCTCTATTGATATATTATCCTTTTTTGTATTCTCAAAATGTTGCAAAATATGTTTTTTAAGAATTTCAATTGATATATTAGTCTTAAAATCACATAGCACACAGAAGTATATTTCAATTTTCTTCATATAATCCATGAAAAACTCCAACAAAAAGTTTTTATTATCCAATTAAAAAAAATATTTTAATGTTTTAATTTAAGATGAATTTTATTCTCAAGTATTTTGTAATTCAGATTATATTCTATTTTATCACTCGTTACTATCTCGTCTCCAATATATTCAATAGATTTACCCTTGAGAACTACGTCAACTCGCTTCTCTATAAGATTTTCCAAAGATGTAACTTTGAATCCTTCGATGTTTTCCAGAATAATTTCTTCTAATTCAACCAGATGAGATAACTCTTCCAAGACTAAGTCTGATAGATTCATATTTATGCAATGGAATTTCCGTATATGTGACCCTATTTCAACTAAATTATTTATAGATTTTGACGTGAACGTCCGACCTGGACACCGTTTGTTGAAATAATTTATTCTCAATTTAAGTTCTTCTAGTTGTTTGTACAATCTTGCTATTTCGAGTATAGTGTCATCATTTATCGTGCTTGTCATTCCCGATGGGTATTCTTTCAAATGTAGAATTCGAAGGTTTTTCATTAATGGAAGATCAATGCTTCTTTTACACTCATTTCTATAAGTAATTTTGAAGACCTCTAAACTAACTATCTGATCTAAGGAAGCAATGTTTGTGAATGCAATATCGTTAAGAGTCAATGATAATTCTTTCAATTTCGACGACCTGAAAGCGGTCGATATATTTCTAATGATTGAACTAGGCTCGTAAAAATCATGTATGTCGATAGTCAATTTCTCCAGCCTTAACGCTCCATCAAATAGTCTTGCTGAAGTTCGATAAAAATCGAGAAGATTAGCGGGAGATTGATACGAAAATGATTTTAGATTTGGTAATGATTTAATGAGTTTATTCAAAACTGGATTAGGGATGATAGTATCAGATAAACTGAGGTATTTCAATCCGTTTGTTCGGACTTTCAATGAAGATATGCCCGTAACTTTAATTTGTTCTAATTTTAATGATGTCAATTTTCTAAGAGTAAAAATGTCTTTCAAATCTATCATATGTAGTTTATAATTTGAGAGTTGTAGTTCTTTACAAAGAGGGCTCTTTTCTAATATTGTAATCAATTCCTTTGATAGATTATAAGACTTTTCTCTCCTGGTAGTTAATCCATTTAATTTCATCTTCTCAGCTTTGCTCAATACTTTATCGATATTAGCTTTCCAAGATATGGAAACAATACGCAATCCAAACAAACTCTGCCATCCAATTCTGTTCAGTAAATATTCAAATATTCTTTGCTTAACTTCATTAGGTAATGATTCCATTATGAGATAGTTTCTTTTAATAAGATTTACAATTAGAAATTTCTATTCCGATTCAGCCAACAAGTGACACACTTAATGATATTAGGAGTACTGAGTCGACGGCATGATTAGTCCAGAGCCCGATCTACGACAAGCTTCGGTGGTGGAGGTGATCGGTTCGGTGGACGTTCTGACGGCCCTTAAAAATCTAATCCTTACACTAGTACTGACTTACCAATGATGATTCATGATCTTTCAATTCGTAGGATTTTGCATGATTTTATATGGAGTTTCAAAAGTAGGAGAACTTAGTTCATCATCTCATTGCATGATTTTATTTGGAGTTTCAAAAGTAGGAGAACTTAGCATGTCAACATTTCGAGATTTGCCAATACCTCAATTATTTTATTAAGATTAATTTTTAATAATCAAAATCCATTATTGGTTTATTAGAAACTTTCCATAACCATGAATGTCGATTTATATTGAATATTATCAAGATTGAAAAAAATACAAATATTAATTCTTGATAAATGATGATTATTCTTTTCCTTTCAAATTCATTTTGTCAAATTTTGGTGTTAAACTTGTAGCTCCTAGTGAAGTACTGATTTTATTCAATTGATCTTTCAACCATAGTTCCACCACAGGATTAGGATAATATCTCCAATAATCGTCCATGTGCATGAATGTCCATTCGTTCCCAATATTATGTGCTTTCTTCATATGTGTAATTCTTCCAATATCTATTGTTCTTGATCCATAGGGATATTTACAAAGCTTGCATTCATACGGTTTATAATCCAAATGCTCAACCAAATGCCATTCTTTATCAGGTATTTGATCAAAATATTTAATTTCCATATATTTTGAGTTCTCAGTTTCATATTCTTTAATATATTCATCACAAATCGGGCATCCTCGAAATAAAACTTTGTCCATGGTTATTTCATAGCTTTTAGCTCTATCTAAAACATTTTTGAATTGAGTTTGTCTGATTATGTATCTTCTTATCCATTCATATGTTTCATCATCAAATTCAGGAATATGTGTAAAATGCTCTTTAAATAGATGTTCGTCTAAAACACGACCATTTTCGTAAAAATTATTACAAAAAATACAAAACATCTTGCGCGATTTTAAAGAGAATTATTTTATATATTTATTTTATTTATT
>JAQGCD010000224.1:0-11966 GCA_034698965.1 Zygoribatula sp. | reverse complement strand
ATCCGACTTTTGACTAATAAATTAGCATTTTTTCAATTATAAACTCTATAACACAGACAATGATCGACCGATTTATTGATGCATTAAAGTTGATTAGAAAAGAGCTTATTATCCAACTCTACGACTCTATAATAATGCGATTCTTCCATTCAAATGCTAATCGACTCTCAAATACTTTGAATTAGTTTTTATTTGATCCAAACGTTTTAGTCATTTCTTGCGAACATCTTATAAATAGATCAAAATATTTAAAGATTTAAAAGCAGAGGAATTAATCAATTTATTATTCGCGGTATTCAGTTGTGAATCATTTTTGTCAGTGTAATGCCAGTGTAGTGCCATTGGGTGCGATTGGATGTGATTGGATGTGATTGGATGTGATCGGATGCCATTGGATGCCATGGATGTGATGGTATGCCAATCTGTAAGGCGATGTCGTTTTCGTGTCAATCGTATTCCACAAATACGGTATCGCAATGAGCGAAGCAATAAAATCAATTATAAAAATAAGAGAGTATCGCAACAGTTCTTGTGATAAACTAGTTTACAAAACAGACATCTCATGGAAGCTCAGGACTTGTGCTAATGTTTTTCGCCTGATTTGAGTTTCAGCCAAAATTGATGTTCAATATAGAAGTCAAAAATAAAACATAATTAATACTCCAAACATTCATCAATATATCATTGAAATTATTGCTTAACTAAAGCTATTTATAAAACGTTAGCATCTCTTCATTGGCTCTAATGAACGTATTTTTCTTGAATTAGTCTTAACATAAATTTTATTGAACTAAAAAATCTCTTTATTTATCTCTGATTGGCTTAAAGAAAGAGAAAAATATTGTTTTTAATTATAGATTTGGGAGAATGTAAGCCAACATAACGTCTTATTGAGAACTCGATATTTACATAAGTTATGTGACAACACATTGGAACCGAACGCAATCAGACCATCAAAGCATCCCTTACTCCCAATTATGACGATATACAATCAACAATCTGTCCGATAAACTATTCTGTTCAGCTGCTGGTCATTAGATAGGACTATAAATAAGAAGGGTTGATGATGTGAATGGGGTAACCCCGGCGCCCACCCTTCCCTCCAGCCCCCGTCATCCCTCTCGATTGGCACTTTGTGTGCCATAACAAATAAATTGGATTCGCATTCATCACACATACTGTGATCATACTATTCAACGCTTGGCTCTCAAGTCATGCGTCGAGCGAAACAGAATTCTGATCTGAGTTTCGCTCACTTTCTCTCGATTGGCATTACATTGAAATCTCTAATAATATCGAATAATAAGAATCTTTATTCTGATGCAGAACTTAATGTATCGTTCATTGCTTTTATTCATTGACTAAATTCTAAACATTCTAAATATTTATAAATCAAAACAATTTCAATTACCCTCTAATGTATCTCTGGTTTTGCATCTCTCATATATCGAGTCCCTTATCGAACAACAGTTGTGAAGCGGTCTCCACATATCACAAACGTCTCAAACGATATCGCTTTAAAAGTTTTGTCTTTCACTTCGATGCTGACTCTGGAAATTTATAATTTAGTCAATTGTGAGTCGCGCTCAACGACTCTTCTCTTCTCTGACTTTATATCGCAAATGATGTTAAATGTATTGAAATAATTTCTATTTTTAGTTCATTCAACAGTTATTTCACTTATAATTCGATGGATAAAAGCATTCATTTTAATTAGAGAATTGAGCTCTGTTTGAGTCGTTCTCAGCTATTATAATTAGATATGACCAAGGTGGTTCTCAATTGCTGTGAATTGCTGTCAATTGCCATATCGCCACTGCCAGTGCGCACTTCCAATAACTTAAAACAAATATTGCATTTGAAGTCGAGTCTCGACACAATGATTGCACTGAGGACTGAGACTCGCGGTCCGACTCCCCTCTGATGTTCCGAATAAGAGTATAACTACCGGTTGTGATCATTCATTTGATTGAACTTTCCATGAAAACTTGATAATTGAGGCAATGAATGGTATAATAAACATTTTGCTCGAATACAAATAGAAAAACGAATTCTTTAGGGCTGGGATCAAGTAGACATGTGTGACTAACAAGCTCATTTGAGCATTCAATGCATTCAATACATTCTAGCCATACAACACCATTGAAGCCAAAAGTAAATATGTGCCGAACAATGGAATCGAGTGAAATGATAAATATTTAAGAGCTTGAATTCAATGCTAATTATGAAGCGATGAGTGTTGAAAAGCAATGCATTATGAAAGCAGTGGTCATATTCTGGCTAACGATTAACGATATAAATAATTATAACTCGAGAATGACTTCGCTTATGATTCTTATTGACTTTTAATGTTAAGTTGGAGTCGGGCTAACAATTGGTGAAAGAATCGTCTCATTGTTGATTCAATTAATTAACATTAAAAGCTAGTAATAAATAGTAATGCGTTGAATTAAAGTTAAATGAGAAAAAAGGGCAGAATATGTGAATAAGTAATTGGGACTGAGTCTGGAGTTGAGTCTAATAATTGAATTAAAGAGTTGGAGTTGTGTTTAATTGGGACTAATAAGTAATATAAAGGCAGACGAGGCAGATGAGGCACAATGTGTTATAAATAACCGATTAATTATTAAACGGATCCACAGTTGTGGGCCGACTCTCGCCCAGAGCCGATGCAGAGCCCATTTCACTCTGTATGGCATAAGAGCCCATGAGCATTGGTAGGAAGTCGACTGTGCGCTCGGATACGTCTTACTTACGCCACCACTTATTCTGTGCACTACTTGTGCATCGCTCGCACATCACAACTAGTCTTACATTAATTCATTGGTTATTAATATTCAAATGCAATTAATATAGAATCGGATGCAATCATCAGATCCGACTCTATAACTCCAAGCCTGGTAGCGGATGGTCTCGATTGAAAAAGTTTTGGCGAAACACGTGAGAGCGCTGTCTCTTATGGAACCGGCATTCAGAAGAAGAGATGAATATTAATAATTATAGCTATGATTACATGATTTGACGATTGCGATAGAGTCGTACCTATACTGCGATTAGAGCAGAATTGTGTTGAGCAATGGTTTTATAGTTTTATATGCCTTCTGGTAAATGGACCTGAAATCCGGATAAAGAGAATCTGACGCTCTTTACTCAAAAAACTCAATTAATTTGAGAAAAGTTTTTGTGAACAAAAAATTATTTGATTTTTCCTATTCATTTCGAATATATATATACCATTTGGTATAAATGTATTCTTGATATGCTTGATATTCGTGTGCGACGGATGGCTGACTTTGTTTTAGGTCTTTGTGATCATTAAAATCTATCACAATATGCGAGTTATAAGTGTATAATACATATAATAATTGCTGTGATGTGTTGGTTCGTTGATTCAATAGTCTGTGCTCTGTGGCGGTCGTGTCTGACAATGTGGCTCACATACAGTCACATACAGTCCCATACAGTATACAGTAGTCACTGCTGTCTATGGGATAGTATGGTATATCCAACTGTATATCGATTTATATGAGACACTACTCTATGGGACAGGCAATGGCACTTCACCACTGCCTCGTTGTCTTATTTTTTCATATTCTTGTTTACTTCAATTGATGAGCGTTGCCTTTACAAGCATTTTATGGTTGTTTACTATTAAAGGCAACGCAAGCATAGAAAGCATAGAAAGCATAGAAAGGGAACCTTTGTCTCTGCATTGGCATATCTATGCCTTTATACATACATTCATACATTCTGTATATTCTCCCCATTTCCTCAATTATTTGGATAAAGGGGATGCAATCGGTGGGGGCAGCACTCATGAGGACAGTGAGCACTGAGCGCTCCACCAGTGCTTTGCTGCGTCCACCACCCGCTTCATCATCCCATCCCAGCATTGCTGTATTGCTGTATCGCCGTATCGCTAATGTATATAAATTGGTATAAATGCCAGTCCAGTGCAGTGAATACCATTTGCCATTTGGGCAGAGGTTAACACTGACCGGACTGAGTGGCGAAGTCACCCCTTGCAAGGGGTTGTGAATGGAACGGCCGATCGAATCCAGTGGTCACTTTATGCCCAGTTCAGGGTCAAGGCAACAAAAATTCACCATCAATTGCCAAATAGTGATTGCAAATGAAGATTAGAGCGAATATTGCTTAAGGGCGTGGGCCGGCGGCCGGTTAGCCCTCTTTGGCTCTGGCAGTGGCTCTGGTAGTGGCTCTCACTGACTATGACTGGCTCTGGCCCTCACCGCTCGCCACAAACCCCACAAACTCTTACATTGATTCTCAAACAAAATAGCCGTCGCTTCGAATATCTCGCAAAAGCGCTATTTATTTCCTAAAATTAAAGTTTTGACAAAACCTTAAATATTTCACAAAATTGAGAGGCAATGAGAAAACACTCGAATTCTTCTCTTTTCTGCTCTTAAGTGAACCTCAAGACTAAACCCGTAAACTAAATACCAAATATTTTGCGAATGTTAATCATTTGATGTCTATTTCTCTGACGGCTCTCCTATTGAAACCCTTTTCCATTAATTTCGCTCAAAACTTACAAATTCAGTGAATTCTCGCTAATATAATCACATTTTAATAACAGGGGCCTCAAGGGGTCAAAATAAAGGGGTCGTTAAGGGTCAGAATAAAGGGCGCGCTTTGGCCTACAGTAGAGACGAGAACAATAGTGAGGAGAATAATGGCATTCGTTTATTAATAATAATAATGATACCTATGATGCCTGTCCTCTAATGCCAGTTCCTCGGAATCAAAGCCAGATTAGGCGAACCGATCGGACACAGCAAGCAGCGGTCGCACAGGAGTGCGCACACGTTGGCCATCGCTGCCATCGCTCCCCTCCTGATAGGCATCACTGACAAAAACACGAAAAGCGATAAAATCTAATTAATTTCGTCTCATTTTTAATTTAATTCTCATTTCGCAAAGAAATTTTAAAACTATTTTTAGTCCAAATGAGATTCATTTATATTTTTAAATTATTTAAGACTTTTGCTTCACTTATAACGCTATTTATTGCTATCTATTGCAGTGAAGAGCAGAGACTCTCATAAGCCTCGACTCAATCTTTCGGCTCTTTCTTATTTCTTATTTCTCGAGATTGAGTTACCATTGCTTTAAGATTGAGAACAATGCCTTTTGACTGTTGGTGTCATTTACATGAACAGAATAATTGACTGATTGCTCGCTTGTGTTGCAAAGGACCTTGTTGGCAATTGGATTTCAATTGAATTCAATCCAGAATAAATTAACGTTCTTGAAAGTGCAAGGCATTTAACAGTAATTGTCTAGATTAAAGTCAAAACAATAGTTCCATTAGCCTAATCGGCTTAATGCGATAGTTATTCGCCACTATTAGTGTTATGTCTGATGGCGTGACATCGCTCTCATTGACAAACTTCTTGGTCATCACAAAGTTCGCTCACAAACTCTAAAATTGGTCTAAATTTAGTCGGCATTAAAGTGGGAAATGTGGGGAGAATTGCGAAGCGAAGACCAGTTCAGAGTCAAAGATGTTTTGAGTGAAAACATTTATCTGAAAAAAGACAGCGAATAATAAAACGGCCGAAAATCGGGGGAAAAGCAGTGTTGGCTTGAAGTGAAATGAACAACGATTTATCAAATGGTACCACGAAGTCTCACATCTATGTAAATATAGTATATGGTAGTAGTGCTGAGTGTATTGGAGTGGAGTGTATGGCGAGACCGATGAGACCAGTGTTGGCATTGGCATTGAAGGCATTGAAGGCATTGAAGGCATTCGAAATTCAATTAGGATAATTTATATTTAAATGGACCAATTCAAAATCAAAACCGAGTTCGCAGTCATGTCTGGCCGATCATGACTTGGCTGAGAAAAAACGATCGATCAGAGCCTTAAAGAGCCTCTTATAGTCCGTTTGATTGTGTTTGATATACATTCATATAAAACCAATTGAATCTAATTTATTGTTTGATCCTCAGCCGCGATAATCATAATTAATAATCTCAATAATGATGTTGTCTTTTACCTGTCTTGCACTGCACAGGGTTCGCCAAGGTAGTGCACATCATTCAACATATCTTTAATAGCTACCAGAGTTATACAAACTTAACAATTTGACAATGTTTTTATATGAAAAATGTTTGACATCGAAGAATGTTTGTTGTTTGATGTCAAGCCTGACAAGGCTTTGCCTGTCCAATGGTCACAGCAGCATGGCACCTTGGCAAATGATGGCGAACTGCATTCTTTTCTTTCTTATCTTAATCTGACAACAGTTAGCACAAGTTGCGATACATGAATTAGATAGGTGTCAGCGATCACTATTTAACTAATCGAGTTTCTCTTCAGTCCAATCAGGAAGACGAGGAGGATCTGCACGAATCGGAGTTCGAGTCCGAAGAGGACATCCAGATGGGAATAAACTCCATATCAGCTCTAAATGCAATGAATAGAATCAAAATGGAAAGGGAAGACATAAAGAGCGAAAGGGATAATATTCACACACTATTGTCGCGAATCAAACCACACGAGATGACCGACAAAGAGCGCGAAGAGATAGAACGGACATACAAGAACGCTCGATCTCAAGAAGAAATGATCGTTAACCTCCAAAGACAAATGGCGGCGGCCCAAGCGCTGGCCGCCGGACTGCCGGCCGCGCACTTCGGCAGTCTGGCCGCTTCGGTCGTCTCTTCAAGCGGAGAGGCCATTCCACTGAACACGCTGACCAGTGCGGCCAACGCGTCCAACATGCTTCCTACTTCTACATTGATATCGAGTTCGTCACCTTCAGGCTCTTCAGGGCCGTCCACTTCGCCAGCAATACAGTCCATCGAAGCCGGAAAGGGATACACATTTGAAGAGCAATTCAAACAGGTCTTTATCACTTTCTTATCAATAATAACTTACGAATCACGAAAGCATGTATTTCCGATTGCTTTGACTCGCTTTGCGCTCATATTATAGCCAAAATAGAATTTAATTTAGCGATAATATGCCGATTGTTGTGGCGATAGGGCGGCAATGCCAATGACAATGACACTGGCAGTGGTGGCAAAGGAACTGCCAATAGCACAGGTGATGGCAGGCGATGGCAGGCAATAGCAGGCAATGGCCAAACGCTTCATTAAAAGTTCGATTAGATGTTTATTTCTCTCATAGAACGCCACTATTATTCACTATTATTCTTATATTTATTGTTAATTTGCTTGAAATGGTTTGCAATGGTTTCTCTAAAAAATAAAACTTCACTACACCTTCAGTAAACAAAAACTTAGTAATAGTCTCGCCAAATAAGATTAGGGAGAGGGACGGGTGGGCTTTGACGCGGCCACAGAGCGCGCCGGAGTGAGACCCAAGACAATCACTGAATGAACAGTAGATTATTAATAATAAGATGATAACACTGGCACTGATGGCTCTGATGGCTCGGTTGCCATCCCTTCTCTCGATTTGGATTTCGATGTGTGCTCGCATTGCATAGCATTACATGTAATACACGGACATTGTATTGTATATACATGGATGGCATTGTGTGGATGGCATGGATTGTCATGGATTGCATGTTAGCAAAGGTTTTTAACGTTAGTTTATTATTGGCTGTCTGCGAATCCGTCGGCCACCCCGAGCGAGTTTGTTTTCCTGTGATGAATGATCCCTCTCCTCTGCAACAATGCTCTTGTGCTCTGTGCTGTTGTGCTCTTTGGGAGTCAGACTCGGGCCCAACTCAGGCGATGGCATCATCTGAATCGCGATTCATACGTTTTATTTAAGCTAAATATAAATATACAAAAAAAACTAATTCTCATATGAAAAACATTAGTCCTTAAGTGGAAACTCATTTCAAGGGTTTCGAAGCGTTCGAAGCAGTGCTTCATTCGGGCGATCGATCTCTTCTGTTGCTGTCATTCAATTAAAATGGTATCCAATTATTCAAATCCAATCATTCATTTATGAACGCATTTATATGCAAAATGTCTCAATTTTTGTTGTTTCACTGTTCAATGGATTATCCAGTGTTGTCAGTGGCAAAAGATATTGAGAAATTGAGATTGCAATTGGCCTCAGATTGCCTTTGTATTCAATTGGGCTTGAGTATCTCAGATTGGGATGGTGGATTAGGGCCAGAGCGCTGTTGGGCACTCCGTTGCGCTCAGTGCTCAGCTCAGCTCAGCTCAGTCCTGCGCCCGTTGGCCAACACTTCAATGCCACTGATTAAATGAGACAATTGATGTCATAATCATTAGAATTTCAATCATAAACCAGTCAGACTTTAGAGACTCTGAGAGCTAGCAATCCAATCAAGTCTTTCACGTCTGTGTTAACTTCAATCAATGCAATCAAATGCACTGGTATTTCATATTATGCGACCCTCACTTCAATTAACATAAGAAACGCATTTATATCATTGGCAAACAATTGGAAATCCTTTTCTTTGTTTAATTTAATCGATATATTAGCGATTGTCAGCCAAAAAATCCCATAAAATCTTATCATTTCGTTTGGAAAAAAATGAAAATTAACTGAGTCTCGGATTTTTACCAATAAATTATTGGATTCGTTCAATGAATGGCTGCAAATAATGAAGTCAATTGTGCAAAAATAGTTTAATTATTGTCTCTAATGTTGCTTCAAATGACAAAACGAAGGTTTTTCGATGAAACAATTGAGAATAAATTTATTCTTCAATAATGAATAATTTATAGACTTGTTATTTCCAGGAAAAATATTATTCTCCATTAGGTGTAATTTTTAATAAAAAATTTCTCATTAAGAGATGGCTCGCACATCAGAGCCTGAACTATTGGTTAATTCAGTAATTGTTTAATTTATTGGATAATACAATATAAGATGAAGACTAAACTCAATTTAATCCCTTATTTGACTATTTGTCAAATCACTGAACGCTCGTCAGAGCTGTTGAGCTAATGAGGAAAAGAGTCATTTCTGCCATAAGTCTGTTGGCGTAAAAAATAAACATTTTTGAATCAAATTATAGTTTGATTGCAGCCTTTAATCTTATCTAAACATTAGTTAAGAATAGAATAACAATTATAATTGGATAATTGTTATAATTTGACTTTCACTCGTTGGCTGCCCTTTGGGCCAAACCAGCAATATTGAGCTCGAGACTGGTCCAAAGTAGAGGGCAAGTGTCACTAAGGAAAGAGTGACATTCTTTCTCACATCAGTTTCTTAGTCTAATGGATTAATTTATTTTCTGATGAATTTCAATATTTAATAAAATAAATAAGAAGAATGAATGAGTAAGATAAATTAATGGTATGAATGGGTTAAGTCATCATCGCATACATCACTGACTTTGTTAGCATTAGTGCATTACTGCCAAGAGTTTAGTGTCTGTTCGACGCCTTAGCTGTGAATCCTAGGCTCTCGTTCACAAGTGTTAACCGATTCGCTAATTTTGATATTAATTTTCAATAACAAGAGAAGTGGCGTTTTGTTGGCACATTAGATGATAGTGATGGGAGGGATAGGACGGGATGTGATGTCCACAGGACTACCGATCGCTTGGGAACACGTCTAATATGGCGAAAGGAGTTGTCTGTCTTTTATTGCCTTAGTTTCAAATAGTTTCATACGTGTTGTCGAGTTTGGGCTCTCATCTAATCGGAGAGACATTTAATCTATTTTTGGTTTATCGCCACTAAAACTGTGCTCAACACTCATCAGACTCTCCATCATATAAGGAAATAGTGATGCATATGTTGGGCAAATGTGTGCCCAACATAGCAGTGGCACAGAGAGGCAGAGAGAGGCAGAGAGAAAGCCAAAACAGTCTGACTTACACTGACTTACGCCACCGATTGTGCTTTGAATGGTTTGGATGGCAGACCCACAGACTGTGATAGCTGTGCATAGCGTGCACTTGTGTTATATTTGCGACGCGTGCCTTCTATTATACACATCTTGGCCTCCGTATGCCTCCGTATGCCATCCCATCCCGATATCCCTCTCATCAGATTCCATAAGAGTCAGTCAGTCGTCTGCATCCACGTCCAGATGCAAAATAGATTACGTAAAGTCAGACCCATTTCCAGACTTGACTCTAATAAATAAATGCTTTTGCTTTTATGCGACATTTTATACCAAATAACACAAATTTACTATAAATAAGACCTCTTTGTCGACAATCAAAGGCTTTGATTCAAAGCCATCGATGCGAACGTCCAGAAGTAGATCAGAGCCTGAGCTGCAACTCGTGACCAACCCTTGGTCTGGAGCGGCAAAACAATTGCTTCGCTTATCGCTAGCCGTAAACACAACTGCTCTCGTGATCTCAAGACCAGTCGTCTCTTAAATTATAGCATCAAATAATTTACGACTCTTTCATTTTGTTTATTTGTATCACAAAATTAAAGGCCAGACAAACAGAATGTTATCAAGTTTTGTGTTTGACGGATCAGTTTGATTGCCCTGAATGCGATTCGATGATACCCTACAAACCATTTACCAGTTCACAAATTATCCCTTTGATTGTGTGAGTCATTTGTCAATCGCGAGTCACAACGCGAGACACACTGCAGACGTCAGACCCGATTCAGACAAACGGCTCAAGTGATCGCACGTGCATTACAACACTGGCGCACTGGCGAAGGCACAGTCTTGAGCCCAGAGTCTCAGTGAGGGTTCAAGTGTTGGCTCTTTCATAATAGCAATTCTTTGCTCCTCAACGGAATGCCTACCAATGCACAGTTATGTCTGCCCTCGACATAACTGTTTTTTGTTAAAGTATGAAACCAGTCGTGACTTTCGGCCAATGAATGAACGAAGCAAACTATTACTTATAGCGAGAGACATGTGTCCGGTCGGCAGCGATCGCAATGCCATTGCAGTCGGACTCGACCTGCGATTGCCTCCTATTGTCAAAAGGTCTTAATTGGCTTCGAATGAGAAACAATCGCCACAACGAGTAATTCGAGTTCAAGTTTGGGCTCAAAACTAATTGAAATTATGTATTGAGAAATGATTTGACGAATGAAACGCTCTGTAATTACATTGTGAGGTATAGGCTGTGAAAGTCAGGTATACTTTATTGTATATATGTATTCTATCGCAAGAGCGACGATATGTTCGCATCAGTAACTTTAAAATATAAATTTAATGTATTTTTCTGTACTGTAATTATCTATAGATATATAGAAACAATTGTCGAGTTTAATAACAAAATATGTTTATTGATTAGATTTTTGACGAAACCATTTCTGAGTCAATAATTTCAATAATTATTGAAATGATTTCCTTTACGATCGTTTGTTGAGTTATAAGTTACGAGAGTTATAACGAACTCTGGAGTTATGTCTCAATGTCTGAACAATATCTTTATTTTTCCATTCATTCGTCTGTTAATAACAATGATTAACGAATAGATAACGAAAATCATAAAATGTTTTCCTCAATCATTCAATTATTGAGGGAAAACGAAATAATGAAATAACGAAATCATTAGATATATCTCGAAACAAATCTTTTTCTAAATTTTTAGGGAAAAAAATGTGAAATTAGTTTTTTTTGTCGCAAACGTCTGCTTTTAAAAGCTTTCGATGAGTTCTAACCACTCTAACATTTATTCAATGTCATTCACTTCTAATTTAATAATTATTTAATTTGATCATTAAATTAAGCAATTATTTGGTTTAATGATTAAATATCTAATTAATTATTTGTGAATCAAATGCTTGTTCTCTCAAACTCGTGACAAGTGTTTCGCTGATTGTCTCTTGACTTAAGTCTTAACTCCGAATTGAAATCTTTTAATTAAATCACGACTTCTTTAAGTTGGTTTAATATTCAATTAATCATAAATTTGATCATTAATTTAACGTGATTTCTAGAATTGATAAGTTACCCGATAGAGAGGAAAGAGGAGAGGAGAGGAAAGGAGAGAAGAGAGGAGAGGAGAGAGAGAGAGAGAGAGAGAGAGAGAGAGAGAGAGAGAGAGAGA
>JAQGCD010000223.1:0-11983 GCA_034698965.1 Zygoribatula sp. | reverse complement strand
TCGGTTGCTCTTTTCTGTACATTCGGACACTTCTGGTTTGTCAAATGGACTTCCAGTCAATTACCATTAAATGATAGTCGGCTTTAGATTCGGGGTTATTCGTATCGATTCATACTTAAGTTTTTAATTATTTCAATTTTTATAATAAGAATAATTGTGATCAACGAAAGACTAAACTAAACATTTGTTATTGAAATAATTTTAATAATTTGATCTCTACCTCAGAACCTAACAATTCTGGATCACTTGTCAAAGAAGACTTTACAATACACTCCTTTCTCGTATTCGCCATCACTTCAAGGCTTCACTGACGAGATCGCATTCAACATCTGTATGTCCACGATAAGCCCTCATTGCGCCGTCTGCACACTTCTCAGGGCATACGAATTAAGTCCTTCCACTGGACTCAAAGAACTCGAGTCTTACTCTCCTCCCAAATCAAGCACAGTATTGATACCAAGCATAGCATTTACATCCAAAGTCAAAGATGAGACCACTTTACTCGACTCCAAAGACTCTTCGCCTTTGATTGTTTGTATGGATTGTCGAATAAGTGTTCACTCAGGTATGGCTCTCAAGCTTTCCTTGTTACGTGAACTAATCTAGTTATGTTTTAACCTAAACAGCCTGTTATGGTGTTTCCAATTTGCTCTTCGATGGCACCGAAAGCGATTGGAAATGTGACCGATGCGCTCAAAAGGATTACTTCGCCCTTTGTTACCTTTGTCCTCTCAAAGGGGGTCCTCTCAAACCAACAAATGATAAGCAGAAGGAAAAGAAATGGGTTCATATATCGTGTGCTCTATTGGTTCCAGAGGTCAAATTCGTTAACGGAATCGACAAAAAACCTGTTGACCTATCTGATCTCAAGAATTCTCGAAGGACTGATAAAATTGTAAGATTTTGATCAATTATAACTTTCACCACTTTCACCGTTGCATTTCTTTTTTAGGGTTGTGTTTACTGTCGTAAGCTGAATCCCGAAAATAAAATGGTCGACTATTTTAACGGTTATTGCATCCAATGTTCGTGTTTGGCTTCATTTCACGTGACGTGCGGTCACCGGAACGGAGTGCAATATAGAGCTGGGGATTGGCCCGATCCCATTCGGATCGCTTGTAAGAAGTGCGCCCATATAGCTCAGCCAAAGAAACAATCGACCGATAGGAGAGACTTAAAAGATGTACAAATCAATGAAATAGTAATAGCCCGGCACAAGAATAGTCGATATTACAGGGCCAAAGTGGTCGATAAGTATTACCAAATGTTTCACCATGTACATTTCGTCGACAATTCGCAAACCGATATAATCAAGAGTAGCGATATTTTGGTAATAATTTATTGATTATCTGTTAAGTCATTGAACAGCTAAATGTCTTTATATACGTTTAGAACCGCGACTGCGAAAAAGATCCGCCAGAGATCGGTGATGCCGTTGAAGTGATCTGGAATAAGGAGCAGCTTCATGGCAAGTACACCGGCAATCACACCTGCCTTATGTATGGCATTAAGTTCGATGACGAGTCTAAGATCAAAGCCAAAAGAGAGGACTTCTATCATGAGTGCGAACAACTGCCCCGAAAAGTCAGATTAAAATTGGTAATGTTTTGCTCTTATGTTCAATGTCTGTTCATTTGCTAATCGGTCTATTCTTTGCTTACAGTCTGAGGCCACCGATTGCCAGTATATGCCCAACGATAATAGTGATCAATAGAATCAATAGAATTAATAAAACCGTTTATTTTCTAAATCAATATTTAAAACTATAGTTTGACTCATATTTACAGCTCTGAGCTATAATTATTTAACCATTAATTATTAATAATTTAATACATTTTATATTTACATTACAATTATAATTCAAACGTTTAGATAATTTGTAAATAATTGTTATTTAGATACAAATGACTTATTGTTGAACTCATTGACAATTAAATGATTTTTCTAAACGATTTTCAATGAATTTTCTTGAATTTGTCTTTCTTACCAGAATTTACAGAGGATACCGCCTTTCCGTCAATTGGGAAATAAAGGGAAACCCCAATACCCTCTATTTTATAATAAAGTTAATTAGTTTTTATGTGCTCATCCAAATTATTTCTCAAGTTGTGACCTCCTGGTCCCTCTTTCAAGTAAAAGTTTGTCTATGACAAAGATGATTGCTAATCTAATTTCAAAGATCTTGGGCACCGACTAATTAGATAATTAGCCATCTTTTGTAAGGCACGTTAACCTTGACAAAATTAACATATAATCTTTCATCAATGTAATACAGAAAAATAAAGTTTCACAATTTTCGAGTAATTCAACCTAAACTTGTTGTGGAACATACCGGACATACCGGACATACCGGACAGCCTGTATGTGTTTATCGGCTGAGATCCGTCACATTAGTCAACATAAGTCAACATTAGTCACAACATTTGCCGATCCTTTTGCCGATCCTATTGCCAATCCATTCGCCAACACATTGGCAACTCATTCGCCGAGCGATAGCGAAGGGCCGCCAAATTTGGTGCGAAGACGGCCTCAACTGGTGTTACGTCAGACGAGGTCTCACTGTTTGACGCCTTTTATGCCTTTTGAGGCAAAACTTGGCGTTTGCTTACATTATATTATATTTGTTCCACTCTTTCAACAAATATTTTTAACTTTTGTAAAACGGTTCCAATTATTTCTATTATTTGAATTTAATTTAATCGGAGTGTCGACCGAAAATTCAATGTAATCGCGGTATACGTGACCATAGAGTGACCACAAGTGACCAGACAGTGACCCGACTGCGCCCGACTGCCACACAATGCCTGTCTTCCACACAAAAACTATCGAAGGAATTCTAGAACCGGTGGCCCAACAGGTTTGTTAAGGAGACAGTGGCAGGGGCTGGGCAGCACACCAGCAAGCTAATCAATGTTGCCCAGGACATCTGTCTTAAATAATAATTGTCTCATTTATCCTACCAATTACTATGAAATTTAAATTTAAAAAAAACTGTTTACTAAAAGGTGTCCCGTTTGGTGATTCTTCACGAAGAAGCCGAAGATGGCAACGCGATGCCTGACCTTGAGCGGCCAGTCCAGGCGGTCAGCAAAGCTGTCACTAACCTAGTTAAGGTATGTAAATTGATGAACAATGTCCAATCTCAACATTAACTTGTTGAACATTTAAAGGTCGGCAAAGAAACTATCAACAGCAGCGATGATCCGATCCTTCGCCAGGACATGCCGGCTGCACTTCAGCGCGTCGAAAGGGCGGCAAAGCTCTTGGAAGAGGCTTCGGCTTTGCTCAAAGTGGATCCATACTCGCAACCGGCCCGTAAGAAACTAATAGAAGGAGCTCGAGGTTTGTCACTATTTCGTCAACAACTCATTGCTTACAAGTTTGTTAGTTATTTAATTTGTCCTTTAATTTAAGGAATACTTCAGGGAACCTCTTCTTTGTTATTGTGTTTCGATGAATCAGAAGTCAGAAAAATTATTAGAGAATGCAAAAAAGTATTGGATTATCTGGCGGTGGCAGAGGTTATCGAAACAATGGAAGACTTGGTTCAATTCGTAAAAGTAATTATCAAATTCTTATATCCCTTTCTGTTCACACCTTTACTGTTGTTCTGTAACTTAAGGATTTAAGCCCAAGTCTAACCAAAGTATCACGAGATGTCGACAACCGTGAGAAAGAGCTGACCCACCAAGTTCACCGGGAAATACTAGTCCGCTCACTAGATTCGCTCAAGACATTAGCGCCTGTTTTAATCTGTGCCATGAAAATTTATGTCCAACTAATGGTTCAAGGTTTGTCTCGGTATTAGTTGCTAATATCCAATTTGAATAATTGTCTGTTATTGGTTCAGGTAAGCAAACGAACGAGGCCGCTGAAAATAGAAACTATTTAACTCAAAGAATGACTGACGAGATCAATGAGATTATTCGGGTTTTACAATTGACTACATATGATGAAGACGAGTGGGAGGCCGACAATCTGACCGGAATGAAGAAGGCACAGGTAATGATGTTATTGACTCATTAAGTGACATATCTTGACAACATACTCTCCAGAATGCCATACTGGGTAAATTGAGACCCGCTCATGACTGGCTTGAAGACCCCACTGCTGTTGTCGGAGGTGTTGGCGAAAAATCTTTGCGAGCAATACTTGATTACGCTCTTAAAGTAGCCGAAAGAGCTCTTCCAACAGATAGAGATGCCATAAGGAAGATGGTGGGCGATATCACTGCTACGACCGATGCACTGTGCGAACTACGGGCTGAAGGAAAAGGCGGTACTCCTCAGGCACAGTCACTGGCCAGAGGAATCGATCAGAAAGTTAAAGAACTGAATGCATTGGTTGGACGAGCCATTCAGAACGTTGAAAGAAGTGGTGTTCAACAACCGGCTCATACGGTGTTCGGCCGCGTAGAACAGGCTCTCAAATGGTTAGGAAATCCAGGATTTGATGATAAAGGACTTGGTTCTCAAGCAATTCAGGCTATTGTTGACGAGGGCCGTCGTCTGGCTCAATACTGCATGCCTGCTCAAAGACAGGACATCCTGGGTCTGTGCAATGAAGTCGAGTCTCTGAGTCGTCAGCTCAACGACATGTGTCGTCGAGGACAAGGAAACTCGCCTCAAGCACTGGCTCTGGCCAAGAACCTTTCTCAAAAACTTCAAGATCTCAAAAAACAAATCGAAAGTGCTTTAGTCACACGAGTTGTCGAGGACTTCATCGACATAACCACACCATTGAAACAGTTCACTGAAGCCGTGTTAGCACCCGAGGGAACGCCTAACAGAGAGGCCAATTTCCAAGACAAAGCCATCAATTTGTCCAACTTCTCGCAGAGAGCAGCCCAAACAGCACGTAATGTGGCCTCGGGAAGTGCTCCAAGCAAACGACTTGCCGAAGGCCTAATGACTTGTGCCAATCACATCGAAAGCCTTACTCCGCAGCTGCAGAACGCTGGCCGAATCCGTCTAACACATCCCGATAACAAAGCAGCCGATGAACACTTTGAAAATCTTCGAAAGCAATACTCAGATACCATTCAAAGTATGCGAAATATGGTGGACGAGGCGGTCGATACCGTCTCTTTCATCAAAGCTTCCGGTAATTCAATTAATTCTTCAAAATTTAGAATAAACCTTCGCTAATCGTTAAACTAATGATCAATTTATCCGAAGAGGATTCAATTTTGAAATACACTGCTCTCTGCGAAAACGCCATTGTCAACAGACAGCCCCAGAGTATGGTCGACAACACATCGAATATCGCACGTCTGGCCAACAGAGTGCTGATGGTCGCCAAAAATGAATCGGAAAACTCTGAAGATCCCAATTTCATCTCTCGAGTCAATAGAGCTGCCGACGAATTGCAATCAAGTATATATATATAAGCCGTCTGTTTGCCAATTAAAACTAACGATGAACTGTTACAGCCGTGCCATCGATGGTGCAAGATGCTAAGAACGTTGCCATGAACATTACTGATCCCAAAGCAATATCACGTTGGAGAGAGTCAAATAAAGCTGTGAGTTTCAGTCCATTAAATAGTAAAAGAAATTTATAATTTATAATTGACAATGACTTTCAGTTAATAAACGCGGTGTCAGATGTGAAGAAAGCAGTTTCACCGGATGTTCCGGACTTATCAACACTTAATCTCAATGGTATATAGTTTTTATTAAAGTATTTATCCATTTAAACACGAACTGACGACTCGACCACATCGATCATAGTATCGACTCCGGAACCGCCTAAACAATTCATACCCGAAGCCGATTTCAATGATATATTTTCTTCTTTGGATGACTTTATACCTCAAACTCAAACTCAGACTCGAATCGATATTCAAACTCAAAGACAAGTGCCTCAAATACCGAGTCAAAGACCAGTCGTAACTTTTAGTGAAAAGACAGGTAGATTTGAGTGAACCCTATGAGTGAAGGCTTTTGGCTGATACAGTGATTTGACCCTATCCTGGCCACCAGCATGTAGTTGACCTATCATATTTGCATCTTTCGTATACACCAGTGTTACATCCCTTTAATGCTTTGTAGCAATTAATCTGTCAATTTATTAGTAATATAATTTTTGCATGATTGTGGATTCAAGTGCACGAAACTTATCTTAATAATAAATTAATTGTCTGATTGATTATTCCGATCGGTCAAACAATATAGAGTATGCACCGCCGCCGCGTCCTCCGCCACCAGTTATCGATACGACACCGCCGAGGCCTCCGCCCCCAGAAACTGACGATGAATTCGAAATACAATTCCCTGTTTTGCAGCCAAATCAGCCAATTTTGGTATGAAATAACTACTAAAATAAATATCGTATAAAATTGTATGTTTCAGATGGCGGCCCACGACTTGCATCTTGAAGTTAAACAGTGGTCGAGCAAAGAAAATGAGATCATCGCTGCGGCCAAAAAGATGGCTCTTCTAATGGCACGACTCAGTCAGTTGTGTGGTGGAGAGGGCGGCACCAAAAAGGACCTGATCGCCTGTGCCAAAGCCATTGCCGAGGCATCGGAGGAGGTATCCCGATTGGCCAAAGACCAGGCCAAACTCTGCACTGATAAACGAATGAGAACTGTATGTCAATTGAGTGCTTTAACTACACTGTATGACTGATCAACCTTTTCACAACCTCTTCACAGAATATTCTACAAGTTTGCGAACGAATTCCAACGATTGGCACTCAATTGCGAATTCTGTCCACTGTCAAGGCAACGATGTTGGGCGCACAGGGCTCTGAAGAAGACCAAGAAGCCACAGAAATGCTGGTCGGCAACGCCCAGAACCTAATGCAGTCGGTCAAAGAGACGGTGCGCGCCTGTGAGTCCGCTTCCATCAAGATCAGAACAGACAGCGGACTGCGGGTCAGGTGGGTCAGGAAGCAACCATGGTACCAGTACTGAGCTCGACAGCCTTCACATGCATGTACGTGGCCATCACAAACATGTGCATGGGCCATCGACCGCCCTTCACTGCCTTACGATCAAGTGATGTACTCTTTTTTAATCTACTCCAAACTTATCTCCAATTGATTTTATTAATAATAATTAATTTACATTAAATTATGGCATTTGTTTGCATTGATTTATAGTTTAGCTCAACGTTTACAACCATTTAGTGCCAAAAATATTATATAACTAATTGTTTTGTCTAATATTCATATCAGTATTGCTTTCTTTTAAAATTTATTTTCTTAATTGTATTTTAACTAATTCTTTAATAAGCATTTAATAACGAAGTGAGTGAATTGGCCCAAATTTAATATTTATCATAATTATAGTCTTATTTTTAGTTATGTTTAATTATTCACTTACACTTGAATCTAACAAATTTTCAATATATTATTGATCTTTAATATATTATTAATTCAATTAAATATTATTTGTTATTTATTGATAAAATATTTATAGTAAATAAACATCTATTTAAATGAAACAAAATATGAATGCAAATCTAAAAATAAAACAAATGTTTGTTAAAAATAAGCGTTTATTATAAAATAGTTCTAAACAGAAACAAATTTTCTAATTGAGTTCAACACCTTGCTGAATAGCAATTGCATATCAATCGATTCAGATTGTTCCACTGGTCAATTCAAATGCTGTGAACGAACATACAGACTGTATATGACTAAGGTTATATAACTTATTTAAAATATTTAAAAAAGTGGATGTCAAGAGACGCGTCACGTCATTTTTCCAACGCTACTCAGACTATTCAGTATTCAATACATGTTTTATCATAAAGACCTGTAGAGGTGTATTAACTTAAGGCGCTTTATGTAAAACTTACAGAAAATTAATTCGGTATTGACTCTAATCCTTAGAATTATGTAATGAGTAATGAACCGATGCGTTCACTTCAGAACTCGTTTTATAAGCAAACATCTTTTCATTAATAACAATTTTGCCATTTGCTACTGAGCTTGATGACTCTCAATTACCATGCATAGATAGTAACTATAAAATAATAATTAACTTTATCTTATATTTAATTGTCTATTATGAATTTTAAAATATTATAGATCCTGAATGCGTAATTTTTTTTTAAATATCACAACCAATTGGTGATGGCACATTTTGTATAAGAATTTCTTATAAATCTTTGTTCTTCTAATTATTAGAATCTAATAGAACTAATTTTTTTTTTTAAAAAGTTTATCGCCAACGTATCATAGTTGAGAGAAATATTTTGAATCAATTGAATTAATTATATATTACAATTAATACATTAATATTATAATTTGTAATATTCTGGATTATTTTGTTCATAACCCAAAGCTTATTTAACAACGAGACAAGTAGAGCTTTAAGTGGCATTTCCTCAGACACTGTATTCAATAAGTTGAGACGGAATTGTCTTAAATTAACAGGATAGGTTTTTATGAGGTCTCGTGAGTCTGTTGATGTGTTCACTGGCACGATGTGCCACATTTAGAGATTGTGAGCCTCAGTGGCACTGAGGAGTGCATGCGACCGACGCCCTCAGTCACCAATAGATGCCAATGAATACCAATGAATACCAATGTAGGCGATGGAGCACAGAGTCTGCCGCAGACCTCTCTGTCAAACGGAAGGCTCGACGGTTAGCAAAACCTGTATTGGATTCAGATTGGATTCAGATTGACAAAGAAGCCAAAACTGGTGATGGAATGATTGATTGGTCATTGAAGTTGTGATAACCTGAATGTGTCTGAATGTGTCTGAATGTGTCTGATCAATAGCAATAACTCTACAACGAACTCATTAGCACCACTGTCGGTGATAGCCTAGTGATGCCCAATTGAAGCCTAAATGAATTAAAGTGTAGAATCGGCACAAAAGCCAAATACCAAATACAGTATACTAATAGATAAACAAATGGCCAATGCGAGCAAAGACAATCGACAAGACAATCGACAAGACAATCTATGTAGACATCGGTCTGGTTGTGCTCTCATTGTGCTCTCATTGTGCTCTCATTGTCTTCTCATTGTGCTCTCATTGGTAGATCACTTCATAGTTTGTATAAACTATACACAAGTTGTGCAATCACTGGTCCCAAAGGCATCGGTAGTCCAATAACCCGGTGAAATGGAAATCAGTGATCGATTTGGTTCCGCAGCACTGAAGGCGCTGAAGGCTTGTGCCGGCCTTGACCTCAGATGTGCTGTCAGTGATGTCAGTGCTGTGAGGCCTGAGAGCAATAAAGTCAATGTTAAGGTTGACGACCAAAACAGAATGCGGAAGATCTTTGAGTCCTCTATTTCGGGCATCCCTTAGGCAAGAAAAACGGGTCAGCGATGCGAACACTCGTGCAGTTAGAGTAAAACAGATGCAATGGTGTAATAGTCTGGTCGGTCAAGGCTAGCCTACACTACACTACTCTACAAGGTACCTGTGCAGACCTATGCACAGGCTTTGCAGACCTGTCCAGACCTGTGCAGACTTGGCCAGCACAACAGCACCTCAGCAAATAGCTTAGAGCCTGACTTGTTTTTTGTTGAACCCAGAATTAGGTAACATTACGAACGTCCGCCACTCGGGCACTCGCCTCAGGCCTGTTCACCGTTGTCTCATCCTTAACGCCAGACTTGGCTTTATCGCCAACTCTAGTAAACCAAGTGCTGAGCACATCCGTAAGAAAAGCATAACGTGATGTGGACTGCCTTCCACTGCTTTCCACTCAACCATCCTCACAGCGGTCCGCAAGCCCTCCCCCAGCCGTGCCCATCGACCCACCGCTTCCAATCGATCCAATTGGTGGCACTGAGGCCGTGTGACACACACTGTGAGACATTCGGTGCCGTCTTTGCGGTCATACCTCCCGTGAATGGCGTACTGAGGCCTCACCGTTGTGAGACCAGAGTCAAGCGGTCCGGTCAACGCCTTTATTGTTGGGACCGGTATTTAACATTAAACGACCAGTTAAGCTGAAATCAATTCGGTTGTCAGTGATCTGTGAAACATTCATTGAAACGTTCAATGATTATCACCTGAAGAGTCACTGAGACATTTGGTGCCAATTATCTCACACATAGTTTTTTAGTCCTAAAAGGTATGTTAGAGTTGAGTTGTTAGAGTTGGACCCAAGTTTGTCGCCTTGATATTTACAATTCATTGATTCCCATAGACTGAGCTCAAGTCTTGAAAATGCTGAAAGTTCTAGTGATACTCACATTGGCCGGTGCGGTACCGGCAGCAGTCAAGAGGGAAGAGTACACTCCAGGAAGCGGAAATACCGGCAGTGCGGCCGCGACCAACAGCCAACCTGTATATTCGCCTTCTTCTCCATCTTCGAGTTACAATAACGGAGGTTCGGCTCCTTATAACTCCAACTCATACCCGGCCAGAGAAAACTACCCCTCGAGTGCCAACACAGCCAACAACCAATATCCTGCAGACCACAGCGCTTCCGCATCTTCTCCCAGTGCCAGTTATCAGGCACAGCCCTCATCTCAGGGCAACCTTTACTATTACTACTACCCAGTTCAGGAGAAACCTAAGGAATCGGGATACCATGCCAGCCCTTCCAACCAATATGCAAGTGCAGTCAATCCTAACTATGCCTCCGGTGTGGCCAATGGACAATCAGCAGAATCAGGACAACACTCTGGTCTGGACTCAGCCGCTTCTGGTCAAGACTTGAGTTACAGCGCACAGGACTTAAGTTATAGCGCTCAGAACATGGGTCAGGGAATCGCCAGTGAATACAGTCAGCAGAATGGAGCCTCATATGATCAGCAGTTGAGTAGTCTGGCCTCTCAGCTCCAGCAATATGGCTTCGGCTCCAACCCGTCCGGCTATAGTAACAGTGGTCAGGGCTCCTACTCGGGCAACAACTATGATTCATCAGCACCTAGTTTCGGTTCGTCGGCCTCAAGTCCATCTGCAAGTTTCAGCTCTCAAGGAGAGGCACTGCACTCGGCCTCTTCACATCCCAGCTATTCTGCTGCAGCGGCCGCTTCTTCATTCGGAAGTCAGAGTGGTAGTCAATTGCCATACAACGGCCAATCAAATGGCTATACTTTTGGCAGTGGACAGCCTTCGTATGGCAATTTCGCGGCCGCCAGTGGACCACAGGCGTCCTATGAGCAGCCGTCCACTGGGTTACGCAAATACGGTCTCAGCTCAATCTTAATGCCGATGCTGGCTCTCGCCGGACTCAGTCTTCTCATACCCACCGTCACCAGTTTGGGATCAAGTGGCAGACGAAGACGTTCCATTGAGGACAACCCCAAAGACTCTGCTATGAATGGATATATCGATCGATTAGAGAGATATTATTCCATTTATAGAACTGCAGTCGAAAAGGAAGAATGCATGAATAGAATTATCTGCGAACTAGGGTAAGACAATCATTAAGATGATGACAACGAACAAGATGTCTCAATCTCCTATATTCCTTACAGTGATGCCATGAGCGGTGTCCGCGGCAAAAGCACTGTCTTGACGTAAGTATATCTAACATTGTCACATTGATTGTCGCATTTGGCCATATGGCTGACATGGAAACTTGGTCCAAACTAATCGGCATTTGATCCCAAATGCAGAGTGATGGAGAAGATAGTTCCGACCTGGATGGTCACCAAAATGGGAGTGTTCAAGCATGCGGCCCTCTCTGGCGAGTACGGAAAGTGCAAGAAATACGTGTGTTGAGCACTGATGACCAAGCTGATGAAGCTGACGATGAACTGTTCCACTCAATGACATCAATTCCATTTGTTGTCAATGTTATTCATCTGTCTATCAATTGTCAATATTTTAATCGCTATTTGGAGTCAAAGTTGAATGAAGTCTAATTACAAATTGTGGCAAAACTTCATTGAATCGAATCTATCAGAAGCTCATTGTCATTGTGTGCCTCTTGTGCTGATCGGCGTCAGTGTCTTTTGTGTATCTCGTGTATTGTCACTGACTAGTGTCCATAGTGTGCTCATTCATCTGTTCACTCCTTGTTCTGTTCAGATCTGTTATATCAGACATGTTT
>JAQGCD010000222.1:0-11985 GCA_034698965.1 Zygoribatula sp. | reverse complement strand
AATTAAAATTAATTGTAATTCAAAGGAAAGAAATCTTCGAATGAGAGGAACGGAAAGCGAAGAAAGTCTTGAAAAACGTCTCAAAAGAGCGAAAGAAGATCTCAAAGAAGTCGAGGAATTGTCTCAAAATGTCTTCGATTTAATCATAATTAACGAAGAATTAGAGAAAGCGTTCGAAGAGTTGAAGAAATTCATCGAAAATGTAATTAAAATTTTAATTATTGTTTAATTAATTTTAATTCAATTTATGTTTGAATTTCAGGACATTTCTGAAGCGAAGAAACGTTTAAATCAATAGTATTTGTGATTAAAGTATTAATAATTTAAATAAACGTTAATTAAAAGCGATTTAATTAATCAAAGAATTCCTCTCAAGAGATGGCGTTTTCGTCGCTTTGTTTACAAACAATGTCTTTAAATGCAATCAATTGAAGCGAAGATTTGTCTTTTGGGCGTAAATTGAACTGAATTTAAGTTAATTGCAATTAAATTGTTGTCTGTTTAGGACTCGGGAGTCGGGAAATCGTCTCTGGTCACGGTAATTACGGTTATAATCAAAGATAATGTCTAATAAACTCTTCAGCGCTTCGTTCACAACACTTTTAATCCGCAAAACGAGTCCACAATCGGGTAAACAAACCATTGATCACTATAACTGTGTTTAACGCCCTCTTTCGTCAAATCAGAGCCTCTTTTATGACGAAAACCTTTTCTCAAAACGGAATTCAATTCAAATTCAATATTTGGGACACAGCGGGACAGGAGAGGGTGAGTCCTCCCTTATAAACGCCCTCTGGTGACATTGTCTCTCAGTACAGAGCATTGGCGCCCATGTATTACCGCCAGGCGGCCGTCTGTGTCGTCGTCTATGACGTCACGCAAACAGTAATCAAATTTAAAGGGATTAACTATTGACACGTGACTTCTCTTTAGGAGACCTTTAAATCCGTTCATTCTTGGGTTCGAGAGTTAAGACTTCACCTGAAGAGCGAATCCCATTGTCTTCTCGTGATTTGCGGCAATAAATGCGATTTGAATGACCGCCAGGTGGCGCCATCTGAAGCCCAAGAGTTCGCGGAATCAATAAATGCTTTGTTTTTCGAGACTTCGGCCAAAAGTGCGGAAAATGTTTGGAAAATGTTTCTAAAAATCGGTATTTAATTAAAGACTTTATTTATAATAATTAAAAGTCTGTTCTTTAGCCGCAAAACTGCCGAAAGAGACGCCATCTGTGGAGAGGGGACGCCCTCTAGCGGAGGAATCGCGCATTAATACGAATAAAGAGAGAAAATGTTGTTAAAAGTGTAAAAATATTAAAAGTATTAAAAATATATTTAAATAACTCTGAATTGCATTTCGAGTTGCATTACGTCATCACTTCTTCTTCAGTGACGTCATCTCAGTCTTCGGTGAACAAAGATCTCAAGTCTTTCATAGCTTTCGAGACGTGATCTTTGAATCTCTCGCTAGAGGTCGCCGCAGAGGACTTCTTGGACGAGATGTGGAAGAATATCTCGTTCTCTCCGGCCACAATATAAGACACTCCGTAGCCGTCGTCGGCCACTGGCCCGAACCCTCCTCCCGCGGACACGGCGGGCGTTTTGTCCAGAAGACCGACTTGACCATGAGGCGTTTGGGAAGTGGACAGTTTCCACGGTTCGCTCAGCACCTAGAAGACAACAAGAGATATGACGTCATCTCTCAATCACTCTTTGAATACCTCTTTAAGAAACGGAGAATCGGTTTCCAAATACTTGGAAATCACGTAAAGACAGAAGAGATGTCTGTCCACGCCCTTCCCGCACATCGCCTCCTGGTACGCCCTCTGGTGTCGTCCACACGCCTCTTTTAATAATCTTATCCTTGTCTCTCGGTCCACTTCTTCGGACATTGAGTCCACGAAGGCCTTGGACTCGACGGTGATTGGTCGCACGGTTTCGGTTCTTCCTTCCCTGAAGAGTCTCGTCATCGACGCTTCGTACGTCAGACTCAGATGACCTTGGTCTCTTCTATAGGCGAGTTGCAGCGCCATCTGGATGAAGGCGTCGGGAGAGACTTTGCAGGTCTTAATGAATCCTTTGCCGAAGAAGTTGTGTCTCAAGATGGTTAAGTCGACGTCATTCAGAAGACATTGGGCTAAGAGTCAAGAGATCAGTATAAGAAGAAGAAGAAGATATTTACCATCTTTGTACGCTTCCTGAATATGCCGGCAGAGGGCGTCTTCGAACTCCCACTTCAATCTGATTGGCGATTGAGTCAAACACTCACTCAACGCCCCGCCCACTCGACAATCCCCTGCTACGTCATAACCCAAGATGTTGACGTCATAGTGAAGACAGAATTCCCACAAATGCGCCATTATAGGAGCGTCGGCCCAAGAGTGCTCGGCGTTGAAGCCGACGCGCGCGTTCCTGGCCACAATTAAGTTGAAGGACTTGTCGAACCTGAAGAGTCATATTAGAAGAGATGTCACTGTGACGTCACTCACCATCTATCATCTCCGTTTCCGTGAAGCAATTGTTGAGAATAAGAATCCAATTCTTCGTCCGATTTATACCCGAAGTCCTGGTCTTCGAGAACCACAACAAACGCCGCGTTTTCTATCGAAGACAAAGAGATTCGATTCAATCCCTTCGCGAACCACGTGCGTCTCGCCTTCGCCCACGTGTGTCTCTCACTGGCAGTCAACGCCGCCAGATGGCGTTCTCCCTCGTGAGCGTCGCTCTGGTCGTCTAAGATCTTCTGGAACTGTTTCTGCAGTTCCTTGGGTTGCAGAAGACGTCCCTTGTGGTGGATTTGGAGTTTGAAGAAGCGCCCTCTGTGGAGAACCATGATATGCGGCGAATCGATTAAATGACGCAAGAGGTCGCTTTCTTCGCCCGGAATACGAGTCGTGTTGAACATTCGCTCGTATTGGAAGGAACACAACGGGACCAGACCTTGTACTAATATCTAAAGAGTAATAGTGTTAGAGTACTAGGTCATCCCGTCATTCGCTCACCGGCTTCAACTCTTGTCTCGCAATCAGTTTCCGAAACAAAAGACACGCATATGTTATATTGGCCGCACGCGCGCTCTGACACGTGGTCTTCAACTCTATTAAGGCGTCGATTCCGTAGAAATTGGAGTTGACCATGAGAGGGAGGCGCCCCCTCAGGTAGACGAACTCCTCCCACCAGTCGGACACGTAATTGCTGGACCACCAGCTCTTGAGCCGTAAATAACGTTGGAATTTCTTTCCGATGCCGTCCTGGAAGTCACGTGCCAATGACGTCATTCTCTCGTATTGTTTGTCGTCTAAAAGCGGTCGAACAGAGAGAAGATATCTTTCTATCGTTTGATCCAAAGAAGGAAGAGGAAGTCGAGGAAGAGACGCTTGATAAGAGTAGAGGGAAGGCGTCTTCAGGGTTAAGAGGCGGACGAGGAACACCCAGACACGTGTGCGAAGTGAGGGACCTTTAAATGGAGAGAGATGTCATAATAGATAAGAGATAACCTGAGATTACCTGATTTGGAGCGCGAGTCATACATCCAACCCTAAGAACACCAAGATAATGATAATTTGATTATATTTTTGTGTTTTTGTCTTACTTTATATATTAAGAGGTATTTCAAGAAATATCTTAAGAATAAAGTCTTGAAAAGAAAAAGAAGAGAAGAGAAGACAAAAATGGCGACGATTTGCGGCAAAGGAGGCGTCAGAGGCAGCCAATGGGCGAGAAGGGGGACGAAACCCAAGGAGGGGTCGCTCTGGAGGCCATAGAAGAGGAAGAGAACGATGACTTGGAGGGCGAGGAGGTATTCGACTGAAGAAGGGTAGATCCCGTTCTGGAACTCCAACTGAGGAAGAAGAATATCATGGTAACTGAAGAAGATTGTCTTCTGGGTTACCGCGAAGCGAGAGAAGCGATTCCTCCAAGATCTGAGACCCGAAAGCCAAACGGCGTGAAGAAGTTCGGTGTCGTAGTTGATGTGCACTCCTGAGGAAGAAGATTAGTATCTGAAGTATCTTGGTCTCTGTTTATATTTACCTTCGTGAGTGACTGAGAAGGAGAAGGCGACCGCAAGGTGAGCTTCGGCCATAATTAGAACCAATGAAATGATTGGAACCGAAGTTCTCGTGATTTAAATGTTTAAATGATTTGAAATTCAGTCGAATCTCGAGATTAAGACAACAATCGAATCGACTTTTGAACCGATTTTTCACTCAATTTATGGAAACTTTTGATAAGATTTCAAACGAAGGCTAAGAATGAAAAACAGATTAAATTCACGTGAATTGCAATTACGACACGCAATGACGTCACTCAAGGCTCAACAGAGTGTTGTCCTGACAACGGATTGCAAACGACAACAATGTGCTTCGAGAAGGGCGTGTCTTCGACCCCTCAATGCTATCACTCATTGAAAGAGCGATAATAACAAAGACGTTATTTATGGAGAGAATGAACGCTAAGAACAGAAGTTTTCCCGAACTCGAGGTATAAAACCATTTAAAGATAATTCGAATTAAATTCAAATGAATTTCAGCCGAAATCCAATTTCCGGTTCGCGAGAGCTTTGTTTGACAACAATTCGGAGACAAAAGGTATTTAAAGATCACCAAGATACATTTAATTACCATAATATCTTGATAGAAGAGCTTTCGTTCCGAAGAGGAGATGTCTTGACGATACTCTCCCGAAGTGAGTCTCTTCTTGGAAGAGGATGGTGGCTCTGTGTCTCTCATTCTTCGGGAATAACTGGTCTTTGTCCGAAGAATCGGTTGAAAACCATTCCTTTTCCTCAAAATGAAGAACTTCTGATAAAATCGACGAATTCTTTGAATCATTTGACCGGAAGTCCAATGAATAAGAAGACCGGAAGTGAGAGAAGGAAGTCGTGGAACACCGAAGAAGACAATTCTTATGACATTCCGAAGACTTCTTATATTTACGACATTCCCATTCGAAGAGCGGAAGTGGTCTTAAGTTCCGGAAGTGAAGACAACTCTTATTCTTCATCTGAAGAGAGATTGAGATTAAGTGAAGAAGAGATCCGAAGAGAAGACGAATATTCGGTTCCGAAGCACTTCTTGTACGACATTCCGAAAGACAGAAATCACCAAATTCACCAAGATACTTCTAATTCGAATCTTTTATACGATTTCCCAAAAACTTTCAATTTTTCCCAATTTTTAAACAATTTCTTCGAATTCTCCGAAAAACTCTTTAAGACTTCTGAAGAACTCTTCGGAAACTTCTTCTGCGGTCAGGACTGGAGATCACGTGTCCAAGCCGAGACAATCACGTGTCTGCGGTCTCTGGTCACGTGTCAGAGTCGCACTTTGGGTCACATGGTGGCGAGTCTGCAGATGGCGCTGCAGCACTCTTGGGAGCGCCATCTGGTGGTGGAAGAGGCGTTGAAACGGCTTTCCGTGTCTTCGCGTGAGTTTTGAGATAATTGAAGGTCTTTTGAGAACTAGTGATGACTTCCTATGACTAGTGATGACCGAAAACCTTGAAAACTTGAGTCAAAGCTCGAGAACTCAAATATCAGTCAATTATTCAATGATTTATCGCTTTTTTCACTCTTTTATTGCTTTTCATTGAAATTCTAATTATTTTTCTCTAAATTCCGAACAAAAACCCGAAAATCCATAAAAACCGCAGAAATTCTCAAACAATGCGTCGAAAGCTTAGAAGAACGTAATTTCTGGACCGAAGAGAACGTGATTAAAGGGCCGAACGATAATTACGACGATTTGGACCGAATTTTCTCCGTAAACAAGCATTTAATGGAAGACATTGGTCACGTGACGTCACAAGTGAAGCTCAACTCCAAAGTGTGGTTCGAAACGCCCTCTAGCGGTGAAACCCTTTACAAAAAGCCTCCAATTGCTCCAAAACCCGTATTAAAGGCGCGCCCTCTACCGGAAGTGCCCAAAATATTGGAACCGGAAGTAGAAATTCAAAATGATTACGAAGAACCGGAAGTCGAGGAAAACGACTATTATGGTAGTATTAAAGCACCAAGATACTTTTTGATACTTTTATTCTTCAGTTGTTTTGGAATTCGAATCCGAAAACTCTTCACTTCTCGCGCGACAAACGCGTCACTCGAGAGACGTGACGTCACGTGTCACCGAAGACGCCATTTCCGCCATTTTGTCTTCGGATTCGAAGCCTTCGAAAAGTCTTTTCGCAAATCACGTGAAACTGGTTTTAGTCTCCGCCCATAAAACAGTGTTTTGTTTGGAAAGAGAAAAGAAGAGCTCTCATTGGTTGAGAGAAGTCGTCGCGCGATTGGTGGAGACGACCAAAGGGGCGTGTCTTCGCCAGAAGGCGTTTCTTACGGCGGAAGAGAGCGAAGGCGTGGTTTCGCTCTTAAGAGAGGTTTTGATTGGGTTTAAGACTCAAATCTAGTCTTAAATAATAAATTGTTTCCAAAAACGGAATTAATTTACACTTAATTACAGTTTTTAAGAGTTTAAGAGTTTTCTGATTCTCTGATTGGTTTAGAATTCCATTAATTAACTCATTCTTCGAAAGAAATTCCATTTTTTTGTATAAATAAGTCTTTTCTTCAAAACTATTCCAATATTTCAGAGATTTTCCGAATTTTTATCGCTTTTTATAAATATTTATGTCTTTTGAAAACGAATTCCATTTGAGATAAAACTTTTGAAATACTTTTGATAACTTGATAACGCTTTTGTAACTGAGATTCCAAAGACCAAAGACCACCAAGATACATTACAATACACTCCTTTTGATTGGTTAATAAAGTTATTGAATTTAATAATGAACATAAAGAACGTTACATTCTAGTTGGGGGGCACCTCGGGGGCACTTGGTGAGACTTTGGGTCCTAACAGCGATTAGAGGCACGATTCAAATGATTATCTATTGTCTCGTTCCACACCAACTGTGCATAGTAGAAGACTTCTTCGCATCAGCATGACGTCATCCATCAGATCAGATCTCGGTCTCCGGGTTCCGCTCACTCGCCTTCTTCGCCGAAGACGGGCCGAGAGACGCGTTCGGCACCGACCTCGAGGGGGACTGAGAATACATTAATCATGGTGATGTATGATCACTCTCACCATGATGGAGAGCTTCCTCGGCGTCTCTCGGGTCTCGACCAACTCGATGGCGTGCTCAGCGTCCCATTTGTCGAGTTCGGCCTTCGACAAGTGGTACACCACTCCTATAAGAAGAGGGGATTAGAGGAGATAATCCTTCTCTATATATCATGGTGGATTAGTGAAGAGATACCGTTTGGCGACTGAGAGTTTGCAATAATATTCGAAATCAATAGACAATAGACTTATAAGAGAGTAATGAATGTAAACCTGCGCCGAAGGCATCGCCCAACACGTTGATGGATGTCCGGATCCGGTCTCTGGAGAGGAAGGGGTCTTATATATATAGAGTGGACATCTCTCTCACTCACAGAAACCAGTCGACGGCGATGATCATGGAGATGTCCTTGGTCGGCAGCCCGAGGGCCGTCAGCACGAGCAGCATGGTCACCAAGCCCGCGGAGGGCACGGAGGCGGCGCCGATGGAGGCGGCGGTAGACGTGAGCGACACGATGATGATTTGGCCCATGTTGAACTCGACGGCGTTCATTTGTGCGATGAAGATGGCGGCCACGGCCTCGTAGAGCGCCGTCCCGTCCATGTTGACGGTGGCGCCCACTGGCAGCACGAACCGCGTCACCTGAGGAAGAATATCATGGTAAATATGTGACATGACCACTCCTCTCCCTCACCCGCTTGTCGATCTTGTTGTTCTCCTCCAGACAGCGGAATGTCACGGGCAGCGTGGCCGCCGACGAGGCCGTGCCCAGCGCAGTCACCCACGCCTGCAACATGCCGCGGAAGAACGTCCACGGGTTCTTCCTGGTCACCGAGAAGTAGATGAGCGGCAAAGTGAGACACGCGTGGATGAGAAGACCCGCGATCACGGTCAGCATATAAAGACCGAGTTGTTGGGCCACCGTGTACATGTCGCCGATGGCCAGGATCTTGGCCACGATCAGGGAACAGATGCCGATGGGCGAATACCACATGCAGATGACCACCAGACGCATCACGATCTCGTTGAGGATGACGAAGAAGCGGATCATGGTCTCCGCCTCTTGACCCAGTTGGCCGCAGATGATGCCGAAGGCCGTGCAGAAGACAATGAGGCCGAGCACGTTGGAGCCGTCGCGGTAAGGCGAGGCGCGGACCAGCTTGAAGTAGTGCGTGGTGCCGTTGATGGTGAGGTTGTCGATTCGGTCCCAATCTATCTTGTGCGGGTTTATGGAGATGTTGATCTGGTCGCCGCGCACGAACTCAGTCTTCACCTGGCTGAAGGCGGCCTGAGGGAGGAGTGACGTCAGACAATGTGAAGAGTCTCTTCATATACCTGAAGCAGGTTCTCGGGGAACATGTTCCTGACCAGATCCATCATGGCGTCCATCGTGGACACTTTGGTATCGCTTTCAACCACACTCTTCATCGCCTCCTGCTTGATCTTCGGGTTTCCCGGGTGAATGGCCAGAACCAAGACGATGCCCAACATGGCGGCCAGTAGAGTGGTGCCGAAGTAGTAGGCGATGGCCCTCGAGCCCATCCTTCCCGAAGACGCGGCATCCAATTGCGCCAAACCCGCGATAAGAGAGGACACAATCAGAGGAATGATGAGCATCTTGAGCATGCGCATCAAGAGGTCGCCCGGGAAGCCGATGAGCATGACGAAGTCGTCGGAATAATCGGAATATCTTAGAAGACATCCCAAGACGAGACCGAAGACCACCGAGAGAACCGTGAGCACCAAGAGCATGTTGTCCACAAGCCACGCCCACAGACTCTCCATGAAGGAGGGCTCGGGTTGCGTGAGACGAACGGCCGTCGGGACCGTCTGGCCACTTTGGTGGCCGATGAAAGGCGTCTTCGCGTCCATTGTCTTCTCTATCGGGTGCGACGAAGCTGTGAGCACGCGTAGGGCAGAGCGGAGGAGAGCGCAGACTCGGACTCGGGTGGAGACTCGAGCGAAGACTCGAGCCGCGGCTCGGGATTAAGGGAGACCTTGGAGGGCGGGGCTAACGCTTTATTGCTATGTTACACTAAACGATACATCAATGACTCAATTAACTCATATCCGGTTTGCGCATCCCTTCCTTGAACTCGATTTCCGGTCTTCTGTTCTCATCCGGAAGAGCGTTAAGGAGATCCACGACCAGAGCGACCACCGAGTCCACCGAGGAGATCTTGTCCAGAGAAGAGTCGGTCACTTCGACGGCGAACTCGTCCTCTAATTGGACGCAAATCTCGATTAAATCCAAAGAATCTAATCCTAAATCATTGTTCAGATGAGAGGAAAGCCTTAACTGAGAAAACATGTGTTAATCACGTGTTTAAAGACCTTTAAATCCATTTAATACCGAATTCTTATCCACTTTGTCGTGATTGGACAAACACTGCAGAACTCGAAATTCCACGGCTTGGCGGTCGACGGGGGGTCGCGGAGGGCCCCATGAAGGCAGTCGTAATAGCTGGGAGGTGTGGAGGAGGCGCGGGGGTCGGAGGCGACCCATTAATTGAGTTCTTATACCGAATAAAAGCGTTTTATTGAGAATTGAATTCATTTTTGTTTTGAGTTTTGGTTCGGATTTCGTCCGAAAGATGTCGTCCTTTGAGAAGAAGATTGAATGCAATGATTGGCTGAAAAAGAGGGGAAGGAATGGAAGAAAAGGGGAAAGAATTAGAAATTAATTAATTAACGAATTATTGAACAAAACTTTAATTAAAACAAAATTAAAAGAAAACAAAAACAAAATAAGAATTAATTATTAATTAATTTACTTTTATTTAAAGCGTTTTCTTCTCTTAAGTTGTTTTGAACGCAATTAATGACCACTTCTTGGGATCTGTTTCTCAAATAAGACTTTCTTTTGATATAAAATGAAATTAAAATAAATATAAAAACAATTAAAACCAAAAAAATCATTAAAATTACGAAAAAATAATTCTTTTCTCGAATTTCTTCCGAAAATCGCAAAAAATTTTCGTTTTTTTCTAAAAATATTTTCAAAATTTTTGAATTAAATGAAACGGAAGTCAAATATTGTTCGCAACAAAAGACTTCCGGTTTTCCGCCTAAAAGCACGTGAAGAGTCAACAAAGTGCTGCACGTGTTCTCCGCACGCGCTCTCAGTTCCCCTTTAACCATAACTTCTTCGGAACACTCATCACGTGACCGGAAGTCCTCTTCTTCTTCACATTTAAGTCCATTTCCTTCACATAAACAGACTTTTAAAGAGTTTTTTGTCTCAATTCGCCAAAAGAGGGCGTTAGAGGTCTCGCAAACCGAAGCGTCGATGTCTTGACAGTGACTTCCGGTGAAATGCTGAAGACACGCGCACCGGAAGTCGTCCAACAAGTCGAGACAATGTCCGCCATTTAAACACGTGACGTTTTTGTTGAGACAGTCATTGACTTCTGTTTCGCAATGTTTTCCTTCGAATCCTTTAAAGAATGTTAAATTCCGTTAAATTCCGCTAGATGGCGTCTCTTTCTCTCTTTCTTACCTCTAATGCATTTGCATTCAAAAGATCCGAAATTATTGAAACAATCGATTGAATGAACGCAAGGATTTCCCAGACATTCATTGACATCCGTTTCACATCTCTTTCCGGTCAATCCTTGCGAACAAAGACACCGGAAGTCATTCCTCAAGTCCAGACATTTGCCGCCATTGAAACAAGGTGAAGATTCGCATTCATTGATATCTCTCTCACATCTCTCGCCCGAGAACCCTGGAGAACACGTGCAGTGGAAGCGCGTGCCGTTGTCACGTGGAGAGCACGTGGCTGAGTTCAAGCATGGTTTGGTTGCGCATGAGTCGACCACGAGTTGGCAGTTGACGCCTTCGAAGCCGTTCACACACTGACATCTGGTGACGAAATATATTATTAAAATGTCACTTGATACATCACTTTTACTTGTAGTGATTGGGTTGAGTGTTCTGACACGTGCCGCCGTGCAAACAAGGCGCGTGAGTCCGACAGAAATCTAAGTCTTGGTCGCAAAGGATTCCGCCCCAATTGCGGTGACAAATGCATTGGAAGGGAGAGACGCAGTAACCATGGAGACAGCCTTAAGAACACTATGTCACATCAATATAGGGATTATTCTGCTCTCACCGGGATATTCGATGCATTGGTCGCAATTCTGTCCTTTCCATCCTAAGAGAGACGTTATTTATATCCCATTATAAGAGACGTTATTCATTACCCGAACGACAAACACATTCTTCAGGTTTTTCGCAAAATCCGTGAAAATCATTGCATTGTTGACGACATTTGGCTATAAAAGAGAATTAGATCACCAAGATACATTATAATCTGTTACCAATATCGCAGTTCTCTCCTCTCCATCCTTTCAAACACTCTTTCCTTCCGGAAGTCTCTTCGCACCGGAAGTGACCGAAAGAGTCGTCACGTGGTCTACAAAAGGACGCGCAGTCGACGCCGAAGTAGTTTTGATCGCATTTCACGCGATATTTGACACTATAGAGGGCGCTGTGTGCGAGTGGGCGTGACCAGTTGTGGGCGGGGAAAGAGTCAGAGTCTGAGATGACTGTGATTGGTCGGTTGAGTCTCGAGCGCAGAACGAGAGAGAACTGACCCTAAATTCAAATTCAAATCTGTTAGTCTCTCGAGACTCTGTGCATCTGTCGCTTTGAATGAACAGATGCGCGAGAATTCAAAGAGAATTCATTTATTAGTCATTCATTGGAATTGTTTTGAATTGAAATCGATTTCGAATACAATTCCGAAACTCTTTTCTATTTTATTCGAAACTAAACTAAAAATAATTAAAACTTTTCTTAACTTAAAACTAAAACTAAATTAAAACTTAATTATAATTCTATTAATCCATTAAACAATTAACTGATGATTCAAACGATAGACTTAACCATAACTGGAAGTCATTAAAGCCCTGAAGAAGAC
>JAQGCD010000221.1:0-11987 GCA_034698965.1 Zygoribatula sp. | reverse complement strand
ACTGTAAGCGATTTGTGACATTAAAAGTCATGACAATATCCAACCCTTTCAACATTGGAGTGCCCATAGAAGCGGTCGGTGCTCCACAAATGGGGTGACACTAACCGAATATGACATTATCCGGTCTGACTTTAACCGGCTACTACTGTATATTGTCGTTTAGACAGACCTATAATATCGATTAAAAACGATACATACCTGAAAGGGCATGTCTGCCAAAGTCTTTGCCAAGTAATAAGTGGCACAACTGTACCATCCATTGGTTCTTTCCTTGCGGAACACTTGCATATCCATAGGAAATGTCATTATGGTGGGCATCATTGCCCCAAACATAACGAACATCAGAGTAAAGAATATAAATGCCACATTCTCTGTTATGGTTATCGTTTCCTTTTCGTATTTCTCTCGGAATTCAGCGAAATGTTCCAAATCGTTGAGCGGAGACACCTGAGGAGGACAGCCTCCCGGCTCTCCGATTGAGTCACCATAGAGAAGGCCAATGAATACGGCAGTTATTAAGTGAGACATCAACCGAAGTGATGTTAACATTGGGTCTCGAAGTATGACCAGAAGTGACCGATAGAAGAGTAGCCATGTATGCAATACTATCGGATAGGACTGAGTTTGGGATATTTGAGCCAAAGTCAAAGTTTTCGGTCCAGTCATGGCTGGTATCAAAGCATCGGCTTCTTTCTTTTGTTCGGCCAACTTGACGATCCCGTCGTGTCCATACTCACCCGAAGCAACTTCTGCAATGAAATCGGCCGGGTTGTGGAACTGTGGACAATTGAGGCCAACATTGGCCAATCTGGGTATTAATTCTGCCGGAGATCCCTGGAATATACATTGGCCATCGAATGATATAACATAGACGTGGTGGAAAAGATTGAAGACTCGGGCTGAAGGCTGATGAATAGTAGCCACCACTGCGATTGGGTTCTTTGATTGCGTCTGTTGAGTCAGGTCTTGCATCACAGACACCGTCTGATAACAGGCAGAGCTGTCCAAACCACTGGTCGGTTCATCCAATATCAAAATGTTCGGTCTGAAAATAAGAGTTTAAATTTAATTATTATCGAATACCAAAGAATATTTTAGTTAGTTAGTTAATGACTTCATAACTTGAATTTCTTTCAAAGAATATTCTGTTTATGACTCACTTGGAAATTAATTCCAATGCGATCGACAGTCTTTTCCTCTGTCCTCCCGAACAATTACCACTTCTGGTGTCAGCACAGACCTCGAGTCCCAGTTGTTTCATCACATGTCGGGCCAACATTTCGTGATATGTTGAAGAATTTTTTGTCTGATTTTCAGCGAAGCTCTCGTCGACAACTACTTCTTCCAGTTCTTTACTTTCAGCTTGTTTGTAGTTTTTGAGTTTAGAAGCGAAGATAAGCGCTTCTTTGACAGTCAGTTGGTTGAGAAGCTGATCGTTCTGAGCGATCAGACCAATCTTGATGCTACTGCTGCCGGTGATCCTCACATCGCCACTCAAACCATTCTTCCTGAAGCCAGAGACGCATTCGAGTAATGTAGACTTGCCAGCGCCCGACGGACCCATTATCGCGGTCAGTTGGCCGCTCCTGAAGTAGCCGGTCAGTCCTTTGAGAATAGTTCTTGACTTGAAGTCATTGCCGCGAACTTTGTCAATGACTTTGTCTACGATCGAAGTTCTGTTAACAGTGTAGACCAAGTTATGCCAGGCAACTTCGATGGTTCGCTCGTTGACCGGCTGTCCATTGGTCACGTTATGTTTCGGGTTCGAATTGCCCTTGTTGTTCGAGTTGTAGCTGTTGATGTTGTTCAGTTCTTCGACATTCAACTGTTGTAAGTTATTATCATCGTTGACCGAATCGATTCGAAGGGAATTTGAGTCAGTCATTGCGATCAGTTGTGATCAGTTGTGATCAGTTGTGATCAGTTGTGAGCCCCGAGTGCTCTATCGGCTCTTCACTATCAGTCAAGTGACCGAAGCGAAAGTTTGAGCTTTGATGGGTAACTTTGCGTCGTCTGCGACACAATTTTCAAAGAAATCGATACCTGAAAGTCGAGGCAATAGTGAACTTGACTTTTATGCACAAGTCTTAACGATTTTTGGTTAATGAGTGTTCATTTCAATGACAATACCTGTGCTTTCGTGAGAAGAAATTCGAATTAAAGCAAACATTGAAATCGATTTATTCTCCAAATGAAATATAACTATCTATAAATACAATTCTTGTCATTTTTAAAGGTTATTTTTATGGAATTCAGACGATATATTTGATCTGGAGCCGTAGGGTTTCCCCGTGCCATAGCCATCACTGCCATCTATTGTAACTGTAAGACTTTCTCCATAAGTGCCACTATTCTATAGGCCAATAGAAAGCCAGTATTTAAATTCAGTCTTAATCACTATTTAATCTCATAAGTCTTTTGACAACTGCCACTTCATTTGTTGACTTCAATTGTATTATATTTAGTATATTTAGATTTAGTATTAATTATTGTAAAGCCAAACGGAAACTAAACCAATACTAAGAATAAGCCAAAGTCAAGTACCAGAATAACCAAGTATAAAAGCCACCGAAACCCAAAGTTTCGCACTCCACTCTTAGCTCTGATGTTTTAGTCTCAATCCACTCAAGACAGTTCCAGTTGAGTCTCTCCGAGTGAGAGACCACTCCATAGTTAGTTTAGGGCCAAGTTTACCATTTAGTTAGTTAGCAATAGCCAAAGAAAGCCAAGATAGTTATCCGTTTGTGCTTAATTTAGTTCTATTAAGTAGTTATTAGTTAAAGTTCTTTCAATAAAACCATTATTCTATTATACAAACGTGTGTACATTCGGTAAAAGCCAGTGCGAGTGAGTGTTTGCAACCTGATGGCCAGAAGACATTCGACAAGCCCGCTATAGCAAAGCGGGGGTTGACCGAACACCGCTTACAAGACCCGTCGGGACCCGTAAGTACGCTACATTCCCCCTATATTAAGCCCGACAGTTAATAGATGGAGCCTATGTCGCTCATTATAAAGCGGTAGTCGAAGGGTCAACTTCTCCATTTGGTGGAGTAAAGCGGGGTAGTGGCTCTACTATCGAACCACAACGAACCCAAGTTTAGGTGTCAGAATGTCTAGGCCAAATACCAGGCTAAACGCAAATAAATCAGGCAGAAGCCAACCGCCAGCGCAGAATAGACGGCTCAGTATGAGCAGTAACGCCAGCCGTAATAGTCCATTAGCTAACGGCCACGAAGCCAGCGATAGCGATTCAGAAAATGTTCAGTTCTTAGGGATCCAAAATGGCCATAATGAAGTTTTAAACAATAGCAGCTTAGGACAGGATGGCCAATTACCGAACGATAATTTAGATAACCATCAGATGCAAGATGGTGGCCATAATAGCCAAACCGAGCCATTAACAGCGAACCAGGTTAATGTTCCAAACGAACAGAGCAATGTCGACAACCGTCGAGACAATTATGCCGTAGCGATGGCCACAATTGCCAGAGAGAGACAGGAAAAGGAAAACCTGATGAAGCGTATGGAAGCACTCGAGCGCAACCTAAAATCATTGCAAACCATCACTAATAGATCAACCCAAGCACCGCCGCTGCCACCATTGACCACTCGAGCTCAATTAGACCAAGTAGGTCCGGGTACAGTTAGGATAACAGAGAATCCACTAAATACAGAACCGGTAGTTTCCCAAGAAGTAGAGTCAGGTCACTTATCGGACAGCGCGCGTATGAATAGACTTGAGGAGGCTCTCGGGACCATTTGCAAGCTCCAGACTAGCGGTCCCAAGCCAAGCACAATCAAATTAGATCCTCCAGTGTATAAAGGCGGATTCGAAGAAGCCATTGATTGGCTTAAAACATATAAATTAGTGGCCAAATCTAACAGGTGGGGACCAGAATCCATGGCCCGATACCTAATTAATGCAATGCAGGCAAGCGCCAAAGATTGGTTTTTAGCGAAATTCCCCGAAGGATGCGATAATTTTGCCGAATTCGAGATAGTGTTCGCTCAAGAAAGAGTGTCTTCCAATTATATGGCCAATGTCAGAACCAGGTTATATACGGCCAAGCTTGAAAAGGGTGACCAACCAACCGCTTTTCTAGATAAATTGTGTAATTTGGGTTCTCAATGCATCCCGCCAGCAACCGAAGACGAGGTTATTGCCGTCTTCCGTAGGAGTGTCAGGTTCTCAATAGCCACAGCCATACTGGCCACTAAATCCATAGCCGAAGTAAGGGAAGTTCTGCGGAACTATGAGGATCGGCAAAGTGGCGAAACCAATAGCGGACAGCCTAGCAATTACCCGAGACCCAATGTTAACCAGCAATTGCCACAGATCAGTGCCAGGACTTTCGAGCAGTCAAAGTCGAACCAGAATTTTAGGACCAATAACCAGAACCATAAATCTGATAATCAGAATTCCCAGAAACAAAGACAGAATAGGGATAACGGTCAACGACCTCGTTTCGGGAAATGTCACAATTGTGGTGATTTCGGTCATCACGTGGCAGCATGCCCTATTCATAAAGACCAGGATAGGATTAATAAATCCATCCAAGAGTTGTCAGAACGTCGAACAAATACACGTCCCATCGATAACGATGCCAACCGTAGCACAGCACTCCCTCCGGAGTTAGTCCAGAATGTCAGGGCCAGTAATGCAGCGCAATTCCAACAACAATCAAACAAGAGGTCATTGAGCCCAGGTATAAAGCAAGAACCAGGTCAGGCTAAGAAGCCACGTTCTTGGAAAGAAAGCTTGTCCTATATGGCTTTCGATGTGCAATGCACGTCCGCAGCTCAGCTCGATCCGAGTGACCCACGTCAGCGCGTCGAGAGAATGCTCTGTTCTCGGACTAATGCGCCCATAGTCCCAGTCCTAATAAACATGCTCAAAATAGAGGCTCTGTTTGATACGGGCGGAGCAGTGACCCTTATATCGGATCGGCTTTTCAATGAATTACAGCTTAGCTTAATCCCGTGGCAAGGGACCAGAATAAAAGGTGTCTCAGGGTCTGTTGAACCTATGGGTATCAGTTCAGACGTGGCTATTACTTTCTCGCATATAACAGTGACCATGGATGTCACCATAGTCGAGGGTATTGTACCACATGCCATATTGGGCATTGACTTCTTGGCCGCAGCCCAGATTGTCATTGTTCCTAACCTTATGAGGATTAAATTTATGAGTGAAGTGTTTCCCGACGAAACACCCGAATACAATATTGTCCCGTATGAGCAAAGACAAGCCACTGATGAGGAATACAAAGCCTGGGCCACTCAGTTTACAGCCCAATTATCATATTCAAAGCAAAAGAATAATCCAATGACAGGAACAGCTATTCCGCAACCCCTATCTGTAAACCCAGTTAAATCGGTTCAGATTCCACCTCCGGATAGCAATAGGATCTGTTTCAATTGTGGTGACCAAGAACATGTGGCACACAATTGTCCAAAACCAATTACGATCGCTTATGTAAACTATCTTCTTAAACGGGTTCGCGTTCATGCCATTGAACCAGTAGATCAGAAGCCAGAATCAAACAAATCAATGAGTTTTAGCGAAAGACAGAAATTGCCACTAGATTTGCCAGTTAGTTATCAAGAGATAATAGCCCAATACAGTACCCCTGTAACTACTGAAGCGCCCAGACCGATAGCCAAGCCAGAGAGGACGGATGTGCCCGCCTCAGCACCAACCGAATGGCCAGCAACAGTTATGCAGAACTCTATCAATACTGTAATCGATTGCGTTAGTGTAGTGAATAGGCGTCTATTGCCATACACCTCTTCGGTGGTGCCTCTGAAAATGAAAACCATGTCACAAGGTGATTATTTCATAGCCAAACACCCAGATAACCACAAATCCAAACTTATTGTCCACGAAGGACTGGTACGGGTCACAGATAGCCAGACTATAGAAGCACTTGTATCTAACATCAGTCCTGAGGAAATTGAAATCTCAAAGGATGAAAAGATCGCTCTCATCCGAGATATTCAAGGGGAAATAATTCGGTTAAATAACTCAAAGGCCAAAGATCCCGAGACTGATCTAGCTATGTTTTTCGGAGACAATGATTGTGAAATCTATAGCTCTCGTTGGGGTCATTCAGACACTGACTCTGCAGATGGTGATGACACTCAAATACCTGCAAATGCGAGTGTCAAAATAGCCACTCATAGAGAACTAGGTCCCGAAACAAAGCCAACAGAACTCGGGTCCAAACCAACTACAGTTAGCATGCTGAGTCCATCCACCATAGATGAGTATCTCACCAATTTCCATATCGGTAGCCAGTTATCAGAAGAACAGAGATGCATATTAGGTAACCTCCTTTACCGATATCGTGACAGATTTGTGTTTGAAGGTGATTCACTAGGAATTATCAGAGGAATAGCTCATTCAATAGATACAGGAGACAAAAAGCCAGTTTTCAAACATGCTTATCGAACTTCACTTAGTGAACGAATGGCTATCGAAGAACAGGTCAACGAAATGTTAGACAAGGGTATAATCACGCCGATCTCGGCCGAATGGGGATCACCTGTAGTCATAGTCAGCAAGCGAGACGGAAGTCTGCGATTCTGTGTTGACTACCGCGAGGTCAACTCAATAACAAAGCCCGATAACTTTCCAATCCCAAGACTAGATGATTGTCTTGATAAACTTGGCAATAGTGACCTCTACTCCACCTTAGACGCATGTAGCGCATATTGGCAGATACCAATGAGCCAGGATAGTATCGAGAAGACCACTTTTAACTGTTTCCTCGGTTCATTTGCCTTCTTATATATGCCCTTTGGTGTCCGGAACGGTCCTGCGACCTGTTCCAGAGCCATGAATAGAGTCTTCGGTCGAGAAAATAAGGACACATGTGTCATATATTTAGATGACTGTATAGTCTATAGCCAGGGTTTTGAAGACCAGATCAATCGATTAGAACAGATATTTAGACGACTAGCGGAACATAACCTTAAGCTGAAGCCATCCAAATGCTATTTCATTATGCCAAGCGTCTCATTCCTGGGACATCTTGTGTCCGCAGAAGGGATCATTCCCGACCCAGACAGAACCAAATCACTTCGCGAAATAGCGGTCCCGATGAATCAGACCTCAGTCAGAGCTTTTCTCGGTTTTACCGGATTCTATCGGAGACATATCAGAGATTATGCCAGAATAGCCAAACCATTGACCAGATTATTGCCAAAAGATGCAGAATTCAAATGGACAGCGGAGTGTCAGAAAGCATTTGAAACTCTCAGAGACAGTGTCCTCAAACCACCTGTCCTGTGTCACTATGACCCGTATGCCAACATACTTATGAGAGTGGATGCATCAACCGTAGGTGTCGGCGGACACCTGATGCTTTATCCGAAAGGCCAGACCAAAGCCACAGCCAGGCTATTCGCCTGTTGTAGCAGAACGGTAAACGATACTGAGCGCGAATACGGTATCAGTCAATTAGAATGTCTGGCGATTGTCCATTCCATCGATAAGTTCCATCCTTATGTGCATGGCCAGAAATTTGTGGTCCAAACTGACCATCATGCGCTTTGCTTTCTTATGCGCATTAAGAAAGCCAATGGCCGATTGTGTCGGTGGTCAACTCTTCTTCAGGGTTACGACATGACCATTGAGTATTCCTCAGGGCGTAGCCACGGCGACGCAGATTGTCTCAGTCGCCACCCCTTGACCGCCACCTGGCAAGACTTAGATAAGGACTATTGGCTTGAACGCCTTGGTCAGCCCGGAGTCTTCGCAAGCCGACACCCATTGATAGGTAACAATAGCGATAGCCAGACAGAAGTAGTGACAGATAGCCCCGCAATGCCGGATCTCTCAGACGAAGCCAGGGCGACAACCCGAATAACGGTAGCCAGTCCAGAAATGCCCAGTCTCTCGGAACAAGATAGACAAAGCCCATTTCCACACAATGAGTATGAGTTGGAGTGCCAGTTAAACGGTATTTCCGACAAGGACTACTATACCCGCCCGTTAGACAATCTAATCAGACTCTTTCTACCCAAGGACAAATACTTCGGTCCCATTTATTTCTCCTTGTTGAAAGAAAATGCCAGCGATCAGATTAGACGGCAGTTCGAGCTAAGACAGGGTCTATTGCATAAGCGTACAAACCTGGATCTCCCGACAACTAGTGTTGTCTGTGTTCCCGAGGTAATGATAGCCCGCATATTGTGGGAATGCCATGACTCGGATTTTGGTTATCACCACGGATGAGACAAGACCTATGCTAAAGCCAAAGAGTCATTCTTTTGGCCAGGGATGCTGAGGCATATTTTTCACTACGTAAAAACGTGTAAGAAGTGCCAGTTTTGTAAAGCCTCTAACGAAAGACCAATAGGAGCCCCGACCAAACACTTAGTGATAGAACACCCGTTCGAACAGATAGCCATGGACATATTAGGGCCACTCACCCCAAAGTCAGCTAGAGATCACTCGTATGTGTTAGTCATTACCGATAAAGCCACTAAGTTCTTGTTCGCAGAACCATTTAAGACAGTCACTTCCCAAGACTTAGCGCCAGTTATAGCCAATTACTTTCTCACATTCGGTATTCCGAAGTCTGTACTCACGGACAGAGGAACCAACTTTACGAGTCGAACATTGAGCACTCTTTTTGAGGACTATAGAGTCAAACACTTGACCACTGTGGCTTATAGGCCAGAAACGAATGGCCAGGCGGAAAACGGATGTAAGGTTATTTCAACCGCCCTCCGCACAATTGACAAGAAGCAAGAGTGGGATTTGGAGATCAAACTGATTGCTTACGCCTATAACGCGTCCAAACACACAGCCACTGGCTATAGTCCCCATTATTTGGCTTTTGCCAAACATCCCCGAATGTTATATCACAATGAATTAGAGTCCCGGAGTGACCAGTGGACCGACTACAGCGACCGCACGGATATGATCACATTGGTACTGTTGGCCAGAGAGAAAGCCATGACCAAGAGCAAAGACAAGCAGATGCAGAACGAAAAGGACAAATCAAAGAATTTCCGCGAATACAAGTTCTTTGAAGATCAGCTCGTCCTCCTCTGGGAACGGACATGGAAGCGCAAGAAGGGTGGCAAGCTCCTACCGAAGTGCTCCGGACCATACGTCATCACCCGGGCAATTTCAGATCATCTCTACGAGATAGCCACCGTTGAAGGACCATTCAAGACCATGAATGTCCACTCCACAAGACTAAAGCCATTCAATACTCGCGAGGAGGTCGCATTATTGAACAATCAACTGACCAGTGTGCACGGGATGGAAACACCTAACTCGGATACACAAGCTGAAGACGCCGATCTGGAGTCGGAGTCGGAAAGCCAGGATTCCGAAGATGTCTACATCCATAACACCAGTATTGAGAGCATTGACGACATCAGTGTGCCAGTGGTTGCACAGATCAACGGCTCTCCTCAGTGGAAAGCACATTACGCCTTCGACCAAGTCATCCATTTGGAACAGAACCAAGCACCAACCCCAAAGCCAAGTTGGTACTTAAGGCGGGTAAGTAAGATGCGCTCTGCTGAAGCCAGTAGTGACGATTACAAAATGTAATCATCACTATAGCCAGGATATTACGGTAACCAGACCCCAGCCAGATAAGCCATATACGAATAAAGAAGTAGCCGTTAGACAGCCGCAGCCCGGCTCGGCGCAGAAAGTTAGACTTAGGAAAACATTAGTCATACCTATGTAGCCGAGCCATAAGATAACAAAAGAAAATAACAAAAAAAATAAAGATTTTTAGATTAGTTAAGGAATTCGCATAATGATTCCCATTAGTTTCAAATAGGCAATTATAATTATAGCCACATTTCAAGTAGTTTTAGATTTTGAGCCAGAGGAACTCGCATAATGATTCCTATATTAGTTTGGCCATTATAATCAAGCCATTATTAGAATGAGCAAGCAATATGAAATCGCATAATGATTTCTAGGGTATTGATTGGCAACCAATCAAAGCAGAATTGGCATTCAAATTCAAACAGCCAGCCGTAAGCCTCCGAGTAGGTATGCCAGACTCCCACATTTGAACGCGGCCGCACTTACAAATGTGCTAGAACAGCGTAGCCTCATGACCCGGGTGAGATGAGTTGTCCCCACCAGGCCTCATATATATAAAGACTCGATTAGCCGAGCCAAGTCACGGATAAATGACTAACACCAAGCATTTATCGAGTTTCTAGGATGAAAACCATCTAATAAGTCCAGACTAGCCCTCCATTAACACCTTGATAGCGAACCCTTCCGTAGAGCAAGAAAACCCACTCTCCTTAGGTTATACTATCATGGTGGGTAGTGTTAGTGAGTAAGCGGAGCAGGCCAGATAATAAGTAAGTTAGTGGTTATTAGTAGAAGTATTACGGGAAAGAAAGCCAGAGTTAAACAGATAAACAATGTTTTGTCGCAATTAATTAACGATAAACCATTGCTTGAGTCAGAAAGGACTCAAAACCAGTTTCAAGACAATTCCTTATTCTTTGTAATGCCGAATCGATTGCAAAGAATAACGAAATCCATAGTTCCAAAAATAAGCAAAGCAATTGCCCAGTGGACAGCCAACAAAAGCCCATTTGTCAATTGTGTAAACCTAAAATTATAGACAATAAAATTTAATTACATCACACCAAAGCCAAAACCACTCAAACCAAAAATAAATAGATAATTCCTAGACTAGCCAGTGTCTGATCACCACTGTTAAAGCCAAAGAGTTAACTATTGCCCACTATAACCAGTTGCATCAAAAAGGTTCAAATTTCAGAAAGCATAACTAATTTAATGGTTTTGGCAATTCAATACCAAATACCATGAAAAGTCAGATAAGGATGAGCTCATCGCAAGCCAATAAGAATAACACACCTCCAGGTCCCGTTTCTATTAACACAATAACCAGTAGATGAATTTAGAATAAGCCAATAGTATAGTAAGGGTAAAATATTACATAATGTTCATGTAATAGTCTTAGAGCCACATTAGTCTCAAAGGGTTTTAAACAAGTATCTTAGTTATATTCGTAGTTAGAATATTCCAAAATTCAAAAGCTTTCAATTGAAGCTCAACAATTCAAACCATTGAAGTGCAGTGTCGATCAATTTAAAATAGTGTTTTAATTAGTATATAATTAGTGTATAATTAGTATATAATTCAGAAGACATGTCCGACGAGGTCATTATCCGAGGCTTGGTCAGCCTCTTAGAAGTGTTACTCAACTGCACCGTGCAAGTTGGAAGAGAGCCAAGTTTCGACCAGACAATCAAGTACCTTATGGTATCCTGCGTAATTGCCATAATAACATTATTGGTCATCTGTGTGATGTGGCGACTGTGCACGGAAACCAGGCCTACACCGTGACCACAAGTCAGAAGAGGAACACCCGAACCACCAATTAAAGAGGACCCGTCGTGACATTTGTAACCAGTTAAGCGGTCTAGCAAGCCAAAAATTTACCGTATTTTGATATTATTCTTTTAATCATTTTTGTTTTATAAGTAGCTTTTAGTGAAGCCTAAAGTAATGCGAAGCCACCTGACCCTGTAATCAAAGGTCATGGGAAGCCTAGCATTAGAGCCACCTGAGTGTGATTCCATAATTTTAGATTTAAGTAGTTTTTAATTAGTTTTAAATTAGTTTTAAGATTGACAAAATCAATTGCCATTTATACTTTGACCGTAAAAGTCATCTGATTATCGTGATCCAAGGAATTATTGAAATTCATTAACAAGCTCCCGAAATATAATTAACAACTATGAGTTAACGAAAACCAGAGTCAAGATAGCCATTTCGGTTTTGTTATTCTTAATCATAACAACTAATGTGATAATTGCTAAAATAATGACGTGACTTAACTCAAATCAGGGCCAACAATAATTGTAGACCATAGAAGGGAAAGCCACTATGTGGCGGCAATCCCGAAACTCGATTGTAAAGCGTAAGACATATTAGACTGAGACTCCCTGTAAAGACAT
>JAQGCD010000220.1:0-11988 GCA_034698965.1 Zygoribatula sp. | reverse complement strand
GAACACAAGTGATAAGACTTTATGCAATATTGCGATAATAACACACAACTAATGACATTATCATTGATTGACGACTACTTTCTTTGGTTTTGTATTTTCGGTAAAACTCTAGATTTTATTGGAGTGGAAGTGCTTTGAGGTCGAGAAGACGTTCTCCTGATAGACGGCTCTTTCGGATGTCTGGCCACCGACTTATTGGGCGTTTGTTGAGTCGCAGATGTGTTTGCGTCCGATGTCTTATAGCTTTTATTGAACTTTCGCGATAATTCCTGTTCCAAAAGCTCTGCCTCTTGTAGGCAGTGAGTGACCAAATTAGTGTCGGCGTCGATTTCCGCGACCAAGTCTTTAATTTGAGTCGATTCTGGCTTTTGTTCGCAGAAATTTTGCGTTTTCACTGAAAACGGCGATACTTTGGCAACTTTCCCTTTAGTTTGACGGCTATTCATATGCAAACTCAGAGCTCTGTTTGAAACCCTTTCTCTTCGAGCACTTTCGGGTCTTTTGTTCTCAGATTCTTTGAGTTTAGAAGATGTGGTCGGTCCTTCTTCCAAAGGAACCGAGTCATAGATATGATGTTCAGACATCGTCCTCTCATTGACCGGCTTCCGAGCATTCGAACCAATAGTTTTCACTCGATTCTTTGGAACGGCTCCTTTAGAAGGCGAAGAAGGGGTCGACTGTTCCCTTTTTGATAGATCAACCGTCTTCTTCTGGAAGCGAGACGAGAGCTTAGGCGGTGGTGCGAGCGGTTTGTCGAACTCGAAAACAATGATCGCACCATCTTTAATCTTCTGTTGAGTTTCGGGCGACAACAGTGACCAACTCTGGCAATGAACCAATCGATTGGCGTTTTGAATCATATATCGTTCGCAATAGCGTTGCATTTTTGTGACCAATCGGGCAAAATGGTCATTGAAAGGGCCGTAACTGAATCCGTCTGAGTTCTGGTCGTTCTCCTGAAGCATCAAAATCTTATTCAACTCTATTAGTGCTTTACAGGAGATATCGGGACAGAGTTTGGTCATCGCCGCCAGTAATGTCTCTTCTAGATTGGATATGTCCCACGAGTTACTTCTTCCTAGAGCTAAGAAGTCTTTGCTGGTAATTACAGTATTGTAGTGATTGGCTATGAAAGTACAGCACTCTTCGATGAGTCGGCCCAACAGAATGAACACGGGTTCGGCCCATTTGACGCGAGGCATCGCCGCCAACATTCGCTCGCATTCGAGGGTCGTCTTCAGAACATTATCCGCTTGTAATTGACTGACTTTGGTTTGAAGGCATGCGTCCATAATCGGAGGCTTCAAAGTGGCGAATGTCTTATTATTCCATACTTTGGTGAAGTGTTTTGCCGACCAAACAAGACATCGGTTGTATAGGTCTTTGAGGCCCGAACGGGAACAGAGTTTCATACATTTGATAATACTGTTGATGCAGTTATCACTGCACGGAATGTGAAAGAAGTGACACCGATTGACCAGAAGCTCGTGTACTACTATCTCTTTGAGGCTGTCCATCGCCAGAATGTCCGAAAGAAGAGCCAATTCGGACAAATCTATTTTGGATGGAAGTGTTAGACATCCGCTGTAAATGTGACACAAAGCGAAGTAAACGCTGTTATAGGAGAAGCCCTGAAGATCGACATAATTAGTGTCGGACTCAACCCAATTGCCGTTCAGCATAGCCTCGAAGTACCGACATCTCGACGTCAGAATGCATTTGTGAGCTCTGATCTCACGATCGCTCACTTTTATTATGATATCGGCATTAATTTGTTGCACAAACATCCGAAGTAAGTCTTCGCCCAACTTTGAACAGCTCTTCAGATTTCGGATGTTCTGCGAGTCATTGAAATCCAGATCAGAGTTGTCATCATTATTGCCCTCATCTGAGAGTATTGAGTCGTCGTCTGATTCTTCGACATAATTATTGATTTTTTTCGTCTCCTTCTCATCTATAATATCAATGGAATCACTTTCATAGGAATTCTTCGACGAACTATGGAGTGATATATTAATGCATTCATTGAAGGCTTCACTGAAAGAGTCGCTCGAAGATAGACATTGTTCGTCCAAATCAACGATTCCGAGTTCATTTTGCCGCTGATTCTTCGGTTGAGATATGTCTTCACATCTCATTTCGTCTTCAGGTTTCTTTGCGTTTCTAACAATAGGGCTCATTGGTAATAATGGTATGTCGTTTGGAAGGGAAGAGTCCAGCGATCGCATGAGTACGGCGTGCGCTGAGTTCTGGAGTCTCTTCTGATTAGCCAATGGCTTCTTCGAGTTTGCCGGTTGACTGTCCAGTGGTATGAAATCAAAGCCTTTTCTCGAACTGTCTTCGCGGTTGGATTTGGGTCTTCGGCTATCATTTTGCTTATCAGAGGGTACGTTAATGTCGATGAACATGGAGAACATGGAATTAGACATTATGTTCTCTGTCATAGAAGATGTCATCGATTTATCACAATTGAAATCACATTTTTCTTCACATGGTTTTGGTTCTTCCGCTTTGTTTTCACATTCTGTCGATTCATTGTTTTCAGCAACTTTAAGATCATCCTCGCTGTAGATGGAAGTCAAGAGTTCGAACGTTCCACTTCGGATCATATGTCCGGGTCGTGTCGAGTCTGGGTCTTCATCGTTGTGGTCGTCGCGCTCTTCATCATCAGATTGAGTGATGAACTCAATGTTCAAGTCTATGGTCGCGTCGTCCGACTCATTGTTCTTGAGTTTATTGAGGAGAAGGTCTTCTTCTTCGGCAAAGGTTTTGGTGAGAATTTCGATTTTTGAGATCAGATTTTTCTCTTGGTCTTCCATGGTTTCAATGGAACACTCAGAGTAGGCCTGTTTAAGCAAGTACTTTAGTTCGTCTTCCTTTATCTCAGGCGGCACTTTCACCAGAAATTGATTTGTCTGTGGATTGAATGCACTTCTGTTGAGATTCAAATTCAATAACTGGTCAAAGAGTTGAGGAATTCTTGTCATAAGCAGACAACTGTGAACCTTCTTCTGGTACTTTCCGCGAATGATCACAGTGTCAGCAAAGTTCTCGTTCTCAAACACAACGGTTAATTGTTTTCGAAATTCTTCCGATATCTTATTTTCTAATCGTCTGAACTCATTCTCATACTTCTCGATGAATGCCTTCGTCGGGTGTTTTGGCTGATTATCAAATTTCGAAGATTTTTGAACTCTTTTCTCGATCTTTGGTTTAATTGGGTCACTCTTCACAAGTCTTTTGTGCACTTCATTCTTCTTAGTTGACTGACTGGCCATAACTGATATGTCTTTGCGACGGCTTTTCCGCGCTTTCTTTCCATAGAAATTACTATAAAATTGGAAAAATTCAAATTATATAACAACAAAACAAAATAACTTAATTTTATTAGTTTTGTAAAAAATGATATTTACTTCGAGTAATCCATTATCACAACACTATTTTAGTTAATAATGAAACGAATATTCTATGCTATAAAAAGAAGATAAAACATTTCTAATAAACAAGGTTTTTCTAATTATGAAAGATTGTTCATTAACTATTAACTATAGAAATTAATCAAATCGAAATGCATTCAAAAGTAATATAATCACGAGAACACAGTCACAGCTGGAGATTTCATTGAGAGTCAAGGAATCAGAATCTAAATACAAACCGTTATCATTCACATTCACTGAGTGAAAATTGTATTAATTATCGATAAGCGATAATCAAATCGATGAGATTTAAAGAAACAACAAAAACAATGTATTGGTTGTAATCGCGGTCAAGCGAACAGACTGTAGCGGTTCGGTGTCAAGGAGGAACAGTTTGGAACAGTTATCATCAATGATTGCAATGGTCACTAAACTGCAGAGACCTAACGCTTAGGAATGGACGCAATTAATGAGATTGACATTTAACTGACTATCATGTTAAGTGGTTAATACAATGCATTTGCAGCACAGGTAGTGTTTCTCTAAGTACTGAATTAGTAAGCAATAACTGGATCAATATATTGAGTTATTAGTAGTGAGAATTCGAAGTCATTGGAACTTAACTAATCGATATATCACTGAATGACTGCTTCATTGAACACTACAGTGAATACACCAGCGATCGCAAAGTGGTTACGTCAGTTCTCACAGATTCACTGATCACCACTGCCATAGACAGACAATAGGGTTGGAACAGCTCAAGTGGAACGGGGCTCACTCTACGGACAAGGCCTGACATACTCTCTGAATCAGAGAACAGCCAATTGATTGCCTGTGCCTTCAATCGATGCGATACACACCCTGTGCTGTGCGCCACCGTTCGGACAGGTATGCAATCAATTCGGTGGCAACGGACAGGTAACCAACTGTTTGAGCGATTCATAAACGATAGGTCTGTCCCAAGTGGGCCGATATGTGCGCTCAGTCGAGGCATTGCTATGAATAGCCAGAACGAGAAAAGGGATGCCTTTTATGCCTTATATTTAGGACTCGGCTCAACCCAAAAGTTATATAATAGGAGTGAGAGATAAGAGTGAGAGAGCTCTGGATTAGAGGTAAATAATAATATAGGAAATTGAGTGCAATTAACTGACGCTTTGAACGCCTGAGCTATGAATGAATGCAAATATGAAGAGATTTTATTTGTATTTGAATTTCTCGTCAATGACTCAAACTTTGCGTTTCGTATGTAATCGTCAATCGATTCTTAGCGAAGAAGTTCTTAACTAAATATTAGAACACTTTTAGAACTAACGATGACTTGAAGTGAAAGTGAGGCAAAAGTTTGAGAAAAGGCCACAAAAAGTGTTAACAATTTTGAGATTAATTTTGGGTTTGAGTGCGAAAGTGTTAACCGATTGCCCACTGATTTGAATAACCAGTTATGTTATGCTATGATTTGTTTATTGTGTTAACCGTTGTGTTGATCACCTGTCAAACTGTTGTCCGATGTCAGCCCTACTTCAACAGCCCTCCCCCTAATCGAATAATATACCAACAATGGGGTCATTACCAGAGCTATGACCCCAAAGACCCCCGAAATCGTCCGCTCGAGTCGGACAGAAACAGGCAGTTTGACAATTACCACCCGGGAGTAACTCCCGATATCAACCGTCGCCGACTAATTGAAGATGCGGGAGATCTTCGGTGCAAGGAAGCTATTGTGCAAGGTTAGTTCGCAAATAAATGTTCCTTCCTATTAGTCCTAATCGTTGTCTCAAGGTCTGGATGAGTGGGTCACTGTCAACACATTATATGGCAACGTCGTCGGTAGGACTGTCTACCTGTGCGATGGTCCCGGAAAACCATTCCGAGAGCGTCCACTTCCCGCTCAATATAAAGTTTCGGGATCTCCGGACAGATATCACACTATAAGAACATTTTGGAAGAATGTCACCACTTTTCTAGGCATTCCTTATGCCAGACCTCCCACTCGGGAGAATAATCTAAGGTTTAAAGTAAGACAAAAAACTTAGATAAATGTCCAAATCTTGTCTAAATAATATGATTATCCAACAGCCACCTCAAGTGCCCACCCCTTGGGGACAGATCTTCGCCGACAACTATAGAAACTCTTGTCCTCAATATATTCGTTATATTGGAAAAGATTTGGGAATTCCAATGACAGACGAAGACTGTCTTTATCTAAATATATTCACTCCTTGGGCGGCGTCCAAAGTGCGCGACCCATACCCGGTGATGATTTACATTCATGGAGGGTTTTACGAGCATGGAAGTGGCAATACATTCTCCGGACACATGTTGGCTTCATCTCAAGAAGTGGTTGTCGTCACATTCAACTACCGCTTAGGGCTTTTGGGTATATTATTGGCATGTTGACAACTTTCTGATGAATGACAATTTAGGATATATGGCCACTGCTGACAACGCTTCCGCCGGTAATTTCGGTCTTATGGATCAAATACAAGCTATAAACTGGGTTCGGGAGAACATTCGTTTCTTCAACGGTGACCCCGATAGAATAACACTGTTCGGACCGGATGCCGGAGCGGCCAGTGCCGGGCTGCTGGCCATGTCACCGCTTACAAGAAGTAAATAATTTGTCTTATAAATTGTGAACTCACCAATATGTCTTAGGATATATCAAAAGAGTAATTGCACAGAGCGGGGCCGCAGTCGCCGATTGGGCTTTCATGAGAGATCCGCTGTTTATGAAGAATACGAGTGTTGTGGCCGGATATTCGTTTGGATGTCACACAAGGCATACTTGGAATTTAATTGAGTGCCTGAAGAGTAGAAGCGCTATCGATTTCACTACAACAGAAGTGAAGGTAAAGTTATGAACCTTTTTCAAATTTTATTGACAAACTTGTTCCATAGCCCGATGTCGGTTGGCTCGCGTGGGCGCCAGTGGTCGACCGATGGACAAGAAATAGAGAGTACCAAACAATGCCTGATATGCCCGAGAATATGCTGTCCGACCATAACCTCGAATTCGATCCAGAGTTCGCCTATATGTCTGGGGTGACCAGAGATGAAGGCTCAGCTTTTGTCTGTGCGTAACATTTACTACATTTTAGCTTTCAGATCAATTTATTTGGTATTCTTTGGTTATAGTTGCCAACGAAGACCTGAAGAAATCGAATTACTTGATAAATGACGAAATATTTCACAAGAAAGTCGCCGAATTTGTCAAGATATACAATGCAACTCTTGATCAGGACTCACTGATCCGGGCCATCAAGTTCATGTACAGTCCTTGGAGTGATCCCAACAACTTGACTCTTATAAGACAGGGATATATTGATGTAAATGGTATTAAATCTTTGTTTCGTATTCACTGATGGTCTTCATTCCAGATGCTCACCGATTCGTGGTTCACCTCTGGAAACGATAAAATGGTCAAATTGATGCTCAAGAACAATGTGCGCACATACATGTATGCATTGAATTACACTATGCAAGGGTTGAACCTTCCCGATTGGATCGGTATGTTCTAATTTGAGTTAAGCTCAATAATTATTTGTCACTGATCAGGTGTTCCGCACGACACTGAGTACTTGTTAGCGAGTGGAGCTCCTTTCATGGACCCGCGGTTCTTTCCGTCAGCCCTAGAGTTGGACAAGGCTGACTGGACTGAGGCCGACCGCAACATGAGCCAATTGATAATGGAGGCGTGGGGCAACTTTGCCAAGTACCCAAACTGCCGTACAGGAGGCACTTTAATGTGTGGCCCAACGCCTTACGCACTATTCAATACGATTGTGTGGCAACCAATGGAACCAAAGAATTTGCAGTATTTGTCGATCAACTCGACCAACTATACGGGCACATGGCAGACCGGCGCTTGGCAGCCTTGGCAGACCAATCAGCTCCAACTCAATAATAATCCCTTCAGCACTAGCATCATGTGGAGGGACTACAAACAGAAGGCCTGTCAGTTCTGGAATGATTATATCCCATCAATGGTTGGTCGAGTGCCACCGACGTGGCCGCCAACATATGAGCCATACGAACTAGAACTGCATGTGTATCGAGCGGCCACTTGGAGTGTGTTGGCGGCGCTCATCATTCTTTTGGTACTCGTCTTTGTGTGTTCATGTCTCTACTGCCGAGCAAAAAGGTAATTCATTTCGAGCATTGAAGAGTCAGATCATTTAAATAATACCCACTCTAGTGATCGTTACGGTGATGCAGCGCTTGACGATTACCTTAACATTCCGGATATCGCAACGATGGGCACCCAATACAGCGCTCCGTCAACGCGGGCCAACTCGGAAAGCAATCTGAGGTTCGTTGACCACGGAAATCAATATTTGTTTAATTTGTTAAATGTTTGGTTTCAGTTACCGAATGAAGTCAGAGTATCCGAGGTCTAAGTTCAAGTCAAACGACAGGATATACATCCCTCGAGACAAACAGACACAGGTTTGACCGCTCGACCCATTGATTACCTCAGAGCTCAATATTTTTTTGGTTTACGTTTTTATATAACAAATTGTTTTATGTGTTATACAAAGTATATAAAGCTTATTTTTTAGTCAAACCATTTATAATTCCGCCCATTTGTTGACGAAATAAGTCTTTAACTCTTAATTACTGCCATTTTTTAGCTACTTTGAAGTCTTTCGCGTCGATTCAAAGAACAAAAAATATTTCATGTCATTCAAAGTCATGTCCAAACAGTCCAATCGATGTCACAAATCACACAACACTTAGTGCCTAATCTTTATATCAAGTATTTATCAAAGATATCAAAAATTGTCTTTTTATTACACATTTTTATACCAAACATATCGATCTCAGACTTAATAAAGTATTTTGTTTTCGACCGACTTTTACATTACATTACATAAACATATCGTCATATCCGGGAGGAGGCAAGTTATCCGGATCTGGACTATAGTACAAATGTCAGGTTTAAGAACTTTAATTTTTTGATAAAATGGTCAAAACTTACCCCATTTGTCGAGGATTGCGGTTTGGTCTGACAGGGCCAACACCAGGCGGTCCGAAAGGGTCAAATCGAGCGCCGGGCGGAATAGCTCCTGGTGGAAGACCGGGTGCTGGGTTGCGTGGTCGACCAAAAGGACCTGGAAAGTTGCGTGGGTCCATCAGCATTCCTCCTTGGCCTCTTCCCAAAGGATCTAATTATTACAGAAAAGAAAATTAATTCAATCATAAAAAAGAATTACTGCGAACCTAAGTCTGCTCCACCGATAGGCGGTGGCCATTGCCCGCCATAGTAAGGCTGATTTCCGGCACCTACGCCACCGTAATATGGCATTTGTGGCGGACCAACTCTCAAAGGGTCTTCATCATAATCATAAGGGTTGCGTTGACGTCGGGTGCGTTCATCTGTTTGAGGGTTTTGTGGCCGTTGTGTAAACATTGAGTTAATCACTTCTTTTTCTATAATCTGCGCTAAATTGTCAACATTTCCAGAAACAAATGCACTAAAGAATTGTGAAATTTAATATTAACTTGCAATTCAAGTAAAATTATTTAAAATACTTGTTATAAGACTTGAAATCATTGGCGATATATTCTTCTGTTTTGACCGAAAGCGTTGAACCGGTGTTATCGCCGGTCAATACCTTGAGAATAATTACTAATTTATATCAATTGATAACAACTGAAGCCATACCAGCGCTGATACTATTAAAATATCGGACACTTTCACGCATTTTATTAACAACTTTTGCTTTGTCTTCGGATTGACATATCTTAGAATATAGGTGTCCTCCGATTGGTTCCAGTCTCTGGGCATCAATTCAGATCCATTTTCAGCTGTTTCGGGGAACTAAAGGCAAATGAGCGGACGATTAATTGTTTGAAATACAAAAATGAGATCAGTTGTCAAACATTTTCACCGGTGCCGACACAAACGAAGCCCTTTTGTATGCAATGCCAGTGAACGACAGCCACTATCAGATCATTCTTGGCCTTCAGATCGGATCTTATGGTAGCGAACAGTACTTCAAACCCAATCATTTTGTTTACAATTTGAATTTCAATTAAGTTAATTAAATCAATTGCAAATCAAAGTGCGAAGCAATCAAAACAGTAAAGGAAATAACGGTTTGTTATTGTATCGAAATTAAATCCCCTCCAACTGTAAACCAATTGACGATCGACTCAACCAAAAGCCGTTATTTGTGTTCATTCAAATTGCAAGTCATTACGAAATCGCTTTTTTGGCGCTAATATTTAAACTTTAAGTGGTTCTCGATTCAATAAATGTCCTTGTTGCAATTAATTTGACATTGCCATTTAATATGGGTCAATTTTATTTATTCAAAATTTGAGGTACATTGAAAATATGCTAATTTTAATCATATCTGTATTGTAATAAAGCTCTTTAATGGCGGTAACGAAAACTATTTAAAATTAAAACTAAATTACTTTTAATGTTTGATATTGTCTAAGATATGTTTGGCACCCGATTCGAGCAGACTTTGAGCCAATTCGTAGCCTAGAATTGCACTGTTTTTCAATTTATTGACTATATTTTCGTCACTCATTTGATTGACTGCTACCGCAGTGTAATTGTAAGGACAGGAACTGCTGTCGGCGTTTGTCTTCAGAAATCTTTCGTTCAAATCGATAGTAATTTTATTTTGAACTTTTGTCGTGCCGTCCAGACTCATGACAATCCCGTTTAAGGTGAGGACAGAATGATTGTCACTATACTCTTGTTTGGTTGTCTCGTTCCACTGACATCTGACACCGATAGGCACCGAACAGCCACCCTCCAACTTCTGCATAAAAGTTCTTTCGGCCAAACATTCATAAGTGGTCTGTAAGTCGATCAATGGCTTCAACAGATTCATAATGAATGGGTCGTTCTCTCTGGTCTCAATGGCCAGAGCTCCCTGACCGACGGCATAATACCAACTGTCACACAATCGCTTTGATATTCGACTTCCGAAGTCGGCTCTCTTGAGTCCGGCCGCGGCCAAAATTAATGCAGAATATTCATTGTCAGGGTCGTCCAGTTTTGATATTCTTGTGTTCAGATTTCCTCTGATGTCTGCGATCTTTATTTGAGGATTCAATTGTTTCAGTTGTGCGATACGCCTAAGAGAAGAAGTTCCAATGGTAACGGGCTTAGTATCACGAAGAATGTCCAGCGGGTCATCAAACTTTAGACCAGATTTCAGAACTATAGCATCATTGGGGTCTTCGCGTCTGAAATTCAATGGAAAACTTTTGTTAACTTTAACCAATTTTCATTAAATGCTATTATTTTATGTGCGATTTCAAAAATATTTGCCCTAGTGAAATAATTGCTTGTTAATAAATAGTTATTATTTAAGTTGTATCAATGGTTAAACCTAATTTTTTACTACTAATAAATTAACTTTACTTTTAAATTGTAATTCGAAAAATATTTAATTTCTAGAAAAAAATGACTAAAGTGAATTTTGTTGGACGATTTAGATAACCATGCCACACTGTGCATGTGGATTTAAAATAGAATCTCGTAAAAACAGTTAGCAATTGAATGTCAGCTCAAAGCAAAATGTCCGTTCATTTTATTCCAATTAAGAGATTGTAGATAACAACCTGAATGCATTGACCTCGATTAAAATGGCTCAAATCAATTGTCATATTCTGATGAGAATAACAAATAAAATTGGGTTTAAGTAATTAAAAGATCATTTAATCCAAAATTCAGACATGACTAGCTAGATTTACTCCTAAATATTGATTCTAATATATAATATTGAACTTCATTGATCGGAAATTGTTATATCATTCGACGGAAACCAAAGTCAATATTCGAATCAAATGAACAAATATTGATTAATTATGTTGGAAAAGGTGGTAAAAATTTCTGCAGACATTGATAGTAGAGTGCGGTCACAGACACCGACACAAACACAAACAAATGGCATACTTAGTGATCACTGCGATCGTACATCCTTTGGGGAGAGTTGTCGGCAAATCCTTCAACGAGTGGACAATCAGATCAATATTATGGCTGAGCAGCTCGTCCTCCAACTCCCGAGTAAAGAGCGCTTTCTCGCCGATCTTCGATAGCGGAATGTTGAGGATGTTATCACCGGTTGTGGTCATTGACTTCACAGTGAAATTGTATCGGCTCTGACCGTATGCTTCAACTAAGCTGTCGATCACCCATTGGGTCTGAATGAGAGCCAGTTTGCTCTTTCTTGAGCCGACCGTAATGTTGACCATTTGGCTGTCGGTGACACCTGTTTGGGTGGCTTCGGACGACCCATTGAGCGCTCGGTCACACTGTTTATTACTTTTTGAACACATATTTCAAAGTTATTTTCTAATTATATTTAACTAGATATAACAGAAATTGATGGGTGTAACTGAACTTGTTGCTTTATGAATTAGCCATTGATATATTGTGACAATAATCAGTTGAACTAGATGCACTGCTCAATGCACTAGTTATCACTGCAAATGTGTTCGCAATGCACTGACACAGTCGACACACTGTTGTGCTGTTCGCTCAAACGCTGGTTATCCTGAACTCGAAACAAGTTTTTCATTGATTAATATCAGATTTGGTTCA
>JAQGCD010000219.1:0-12017 GCA_034698965.1 Zygoribatula sp. | reverse complement strand
AGTACGAGCCTGACTATTACAGACTTCAGATTGGTGAGTTCACCCAAGGATTGTGGGAACCAAAGAACAACAGGAATTGGAGACATATGATCGAACCGACATTGCCAGCTCAGAGGAATGTCATTCCCAAGAGTGACTTGGTCAAATGGGGCATCGATTACAAAGACTACATCGAGGCCAACTTCAACAATCAACTGAAGAAAGAAGACAAGGACAAGAAGGCCAAGGAAGCCAGGGAAGCCAAGGAAGCCAAGGCAGGTAAGAAAGCCAAGGAAGACAAGATAGAATTCAGCAAGGTCAAGATGCTTTACTTGGAGAAGATGCCTGAACCCCCGAATTGGTCCGAGATCTGCGCTGACGGCAGATTCCATTTGCTTCCACCAAAAGACTAATGAAGTGTGTGAGCAGTGAAGAGCTGTTCCAACAGTTGATCCGATCTATGATGTGATCGGTTTCGAAGTAGAATTAAAATTCAAATTCTTTTCAATTATTTCTATTATTTCAATTACCATGGTATCATTATAGACAAAAGCGATCTCTTATATCGGGTTTCGCTTAAAACCCGGCTCATTATTGGGTCTGACTATCATTTGAAATAATCTAATAATCGATTTTTGTCCACTTTATTGCTTTAATTTTTATGAATGTGGCATAACTTCGATGCCAGCGATACCGTCACCGAAATGCCGACTTATGTCATATTTATTCCGTTTCACAAAAACTAATTTTATTACTTAATAATTAAGTGTTTGTCAGCTCTGTTGGACATAAGCGATCCGACGGCGTCTCAAAGCTTTATAGGATTTGTCAATATTCAAGAATATTGTCGCCTCAAAGACTAATCGAGTTTCACTTAACCCAACCATTCTGAAGGCATTGCTTCACTACATTAGAATATAATTATGCAACTGAATTGAGCAGATGACCATGATGCCATTAGGAAAGATGCAAACAAAGGATTGTTTCAATAAATCAGTGAACATCTACAACCAGTTATAATTATATTTTTGGAACTTTAATTAAATTCTTGTTTCATAAAAGAAACTCAATTTAGGCTTTAATTAAATAATTTCATTGGCACTGACATTCATTCACAGCCAACACCTGTGTGCACAGAAAATTGTGTTTAGGGTTAACAAGAATTTTAATTTGAAACTCAGAAAACAAGTAAAGAAATGTAATAAAAATAAATTAAAGAACATTTTCTAAGCATTTCTTAACCAACAATATTAGGCAAACTTATGATGAGTTTCGCTGTAATGAACTGAACGTAGAAAACGAAGAAAATATTAACACATATTAAACAATTGGTTATATCTATAAAAGCAAATTAAGTCCAATAATAAGCGCTTTTGTTGTTAAACACAATAATCGTTTGGAGTGTAACTCGAAATTAGCAATAAATCATCGCATGAATTATGAAATAAAAATAGCATCCGATCTGATTCGGGCTCACAATCTCATCGGTTTGTGTTCCACAAAGCATAGGAAGGCCGAGGAAGGCATCGGTTATGATAATCATAATGAGCATTGAGTGCAATCAGAGAGTGATCGCCAGCACAGACCCTCACAGACCCTCACAGACCCGTACAGACCCACCAAATTCTTAATACACCCCAAAGATTTTTCATTTTACGTATTCATGAGATGCGCTTCTCTTCTATTAACCGCTTCGGCAATACCTGTGCTCTCTATGAGCTCATAATTTTTTATATAACCGACAAAATATAAACAAAAGCGAAGAATTTTCATATTCTCTAAATTATTTGATGAAAAACACACCGAAAGTCCATAGAAGAGCACAGGTATCGGAGTGTCGGAGCACAAGACACGGGCCTCGCATCAGATTTATGACGAGTAATAAAAACCGAGTGTTTTATCCGCAATAATAATAAGGATCGGGTGAACAAACTATTAAATCGAGCGCTAGAATACTGAATCTAAAAATCATTTGATTTTATAGGTTTGGCCAGGGCCGGTCAAGGGGGGGGGGTTAGCCTAAAAAACCCCTGTCGAAAAATTTCCCCCCTACCTGACCCTGTAATTAGGCAAAAAATTTCGATACCCCCTCATATCGTTGACAAGCTTGGCCAGCCCTGGGTTTGGCCGAACAGTGAGAGACCTCAGAGACCAGGATATAAATGAATATGAATGAACTATGGATTGCGAAATGAGTGGTATTTGCAGACAATTTTATGGAACAGTTAATGCAGTCATTTTGTTAATAGACTGAAAATTGGAGGCAAAATTAGACAAATGATAGATAAAAGTAGAAAATGAGATAATGTTATTAAAAATTTCATAATTCATATTAGGGTTCGCAAAGAAGTTATGATAGGATAATGAATATCGAGCACAACCGTTGGGGATAATCACCTAATGAAATATACATTAGGTCTGTGCCAAACGTGACAATGAATTGGTCGCCAGTTCTTTATCGCTCAGCACAACAACAGAATTAATTCTGTTTCAGTGTTTCGCTGTTATCCAGTAATGCATTGCGAGTACAATAATTGACCGAATAATGACTGCAATCGTTTGCCACTAATTAATACTTAAATATTTTTAACCAAAAAAGTTAAATATTTTAATAAAACTATTTCAACAAAATAAGTTCTGAATTACTGACATTCAAAACATTAGTGCGAATCCGAAATATTTAGTGCGAAACAAGAATGTGCCCAAAGTTGTGACACTTGGCTAATCCTCTCGTTTAGTAAAACTACAGATCCTATTATACAAAGATTGAATCCATTGATTACAAATTTCTTAATTAATTCCATTAATTCTTGAGATTTGTGCGATTCGATCAACCATTTGACTCATTGCTCTTTGAGTGTAATTGATAAACAAAATTAAATAGTAATTGGATAAGAATCAGGGCAATTTCAATCGATTTGGTCCAATTTGAGCTAACACTGTGAATGATTTCTAAAATTATCAAATTAATAAAAAAATTTGATAAAATTTAGGAAATTAGGAGCGATTACAAGATTATTGATTGATTCGATTCCAGACATCCGTTACGACAAAAGACTAGAATCGCAACAAATATTTTCGGATAATAAATGGGTCTTTGATTTGAAGCTAATATTAAATTAAGTCATGTCTTGAGTAAAGGCAGACAAAACAGATTTTGTGCAGAAATGGCGTTAAATTGAATAACACTGTTCTGAGAGTTGAAAACCGATTGTCTGAAGTGTAAGAGTCGGTCATATAATTAAGGCTTTTGTCTGATATCGAGTTTCCTTGATTTCAATTGAAATGTTTGGCCCAAACACTAATCGATCACTTATGTCAATCTATGATCGATTGCCTGCACTTTAATTGCATTCCTCATTGATTATCGAAGAACTCATTGATTAGAAAATCTCTGAATTATTGCAACGAAACAAACCATTGTTTATTGAAATCTTTCGATTCGACATTAAAAGTCTCGTTACAAGTGATCGATAATTCAGAGAACAATCCGAGTCTGAGACAGATTTGCGTCCGCTTTGAGTCAGCTTTGAGTCAGCTTTGAGTCCGCTTTTCATTTGAATTATTCGATTAAATTCCACACAATTCTCGTGTAATTAATTTTTATTGCATTCCAGCCTCACAACCAAATTGGACACAAATCGCGCCTTAATTTGCATCTGCAAATAGAAATGAGCTTGTTAACTTGTTAGAATGTTGTTAGATTGCCAGATTATGCAAGATATGTTGGTTTTGTTGATTTTGTTGAGGGCGACGTCGCTTTACGCGAATCGCATTCACAATAATCACATAATAATAAATTTAATTTATTATAATTTGTGTCACAAACACATTGAAAGGCTTTAAACGATTAATTTTATTGAATTTTTTTTTGAGAAAAATTGTTTTCTTAATTTTTAAATGCCTGAAACAAAAAAAAAATGAGTTAATCTCAGAGCAAATTATAACCAAAAGTGTCGACAAGTTTTGTGTCAATTATTGTACGATTTATTTAATTACTTAATGTGTCATTGATTTTGAATTCGAATAAATATTTTAGAAAACAATTGAATAATGAAATCAATGTCTATGTTCTGAGCGTTCATGCGGTTAGTGTCGAACCTGCGGGCGCTCTGGCAATGACTTATTCAACAATTAGCCGAAGAACTCAACGATCGGCTAATTGTCTGCCGAATCATCAATCGAATCGAGTTCTTGTATCTGAACTCATACGAAGACAAATCTGTTTATTTAGAAAAATTGAATCAATAGATACATTAGACCTGAACTCTAATGATTGTCTTAAGCAGGAAAGGAAGCGATCAATAGGATCTCAACAAAGACAATGTCAAATCGGATCAAATAGTAATTCTTCTGAACATTCGTACGTTTATTTTGATCACAATTGAGGGAACATTTGTCACATTAGGTATAAATATGTTTCTCTATTCATCAATAAAAATAAACAATTAGTTTAGTATTTAAGCCTTACTTACTCTTTAGTCTAAATTTATTTGAATTAATTTCACTTAAAAGTCGGTATAAAATATATATCGGATTTAAAACAACATTAGAAACCCTTTCTATTTGTAATTGAAATAAATATTTAAATTTGAAATGAGAGAAGTTGTCCAAACCATGTGCTTAAAATCAAAATAGTTTTTGTAAATAACTTTGTCGTCAGTTTTTTTTCACAAATTGGTTATAAGTTAAAAACATTTAAGAGCTTCACAGACTAGAACCTATGGTTTAGACAAAATGTGTCTCAAAAATAACAATATTTTGGTCAACTAAACGGCCGAACGTGTGATCATTGGAGGTCCTCGAGTGACCGCTGATGGGTAGGAGTGAAGTACTTCGCTGTTTCGTCGTCGTCGTCGTCGTCGTCATCGCTCTCATCAGAAAACTGACTGCACTCGGCTTCGTCGGAGAAGCGCAAGTGCTTTACTTTTGGGGTATCGCCGTTACCGTTGCGGGAGGGGCTCGACGATGGACTGGGGGCGGGCGAGAGAGCCCGCTTTATTCTGCTTTGGTTCCAAAGGTTGTTCTAAAATCGAATAATATATACTTTATAATATTTTCAAGCGATTCGAATCCACCAAATATGTCATACAATAGTTCCGTCGCGACCGAACAAATCTAAGAAGTTTGTGATGAACTCTCGGGACTTGTCTTCCCATTTCTGGATTAGTTCGTGTCGTTTCTCTTCGAGATTTTCGACGAAACTCTTTCCTTTGTCTTTTAAGTCGTCCAATTTATTCTGAAACCGAAACTTCTTTTCCTGGAGAAGAGCAGATAGTTAACTGTTAATTGCCACTATTAATAAACTATGATAACTAACATTAAGGAACGAGACATTGAGCTCTTTGGCAGAGTAGCCGCGGGCCAGATTCCTCCGAACGTAGACATCATAGTCTCGAACTATTCGGGAAACCAAATCAGAAGTAGAGACGCCTTCAGTTCGTTGAGTTGCCAAAAACATTCCTTTTGCTTTGATTGAAGTGTAAACGTCATCCGAATCAACAGATGTGTATGGCAAATCGTCGTGGGCAACAAAATCGATCTGTTGGGCACAATAAATGAATGGCTAAGAGCTCGAATTTATATGACCAACCTTGTGGGCTTCTAAATATTCATCGTTGAGGACCCAGGGCGCGCCCCTCACCACTTCATCAACATATCTACAATGTCTGACCGCTTCGTACCGTTCAGTCTCGTTCATTACAGTCTTTCCTTTATTCATATGGGTCAGTCGATCACTGTTGACACCGACAATCAGGTAGACGTTGTCGAATGCATTCTTAGCTTGCATTAGTTGTCGGGCGTGTCCCGCATGGAACAAGTCGTAAATGCCATCTGCATAGACTCTAATCTTGCGAGGGGCCAGGCCCTTTTTGGCTGCGTCAAGGTTTATCTTCATACTATAATCACAGTTAGCCAACTCTTCGACCGCCTCTTTCTCGTCACTAAAAGCGGCCGGTTTTACGACATTTGCGCGCTTCGGTTGTGAACATCCATCGCCGTTGTGGTGCGATGAAGAGTGGCGACGCTTTCGGGACGACATCAAAGGTTTGGTTTAAATATCAAATATAAAGTAAGTTCAGGACAATTAAATTGTGATAATTTGTGACAATATTAATGCATAAATATTAATAAATATCGAAAATCTTCATTTAGTTCTTCGCCTAACGTTTTAGAGGACTTTGTGACAAATATTTGTTTTTTGCGACAATATTCCAAACAAACTGAAGATATGACAGTTTGAGAGGAGATTCAGTCTTTCAATAGGTTTTATTCAAATGTCGTTATCTGTCGGATGAGTCCAGAAGTCAATTAAGTTAACGATTGCTTAGCGAGAGATCAGATGACAAACCATTGAGACATCGATTCCTTGAATCTCAAAGAAGTCCTATCATTGAAAACAACGTAACAAACATTGATTCAAACCAATCCCTCTTTGAATGTCATATAAGACATGTTTCGCTTGACTTTGAATTGGGATTTAAATCGAGATCACAATTGAGTCAAACGAGATATAATTGAAAGTCGGATGACGTGTTGGATCACTCGACCAATGTTTACATCGAAAGGTTAGCGATCGCTACACATATCACGTCCAGACACTGGTCTCACCCCTGAAGCCACTACAGTCCTATCAACGCTAAGACTTACGAACCCTCTTCGGTGTTAACCCTTTTCAACGTTTGCCACACTCTTTATCGGGTGAAGAACTCGAAACAAACGGAAAAGTTCCTCCACACTGAACTTTCATATTTGATGTTTATGATAACTCATGAAAATTTAACGTAATTATAGTAACTATACTTGAATTGATTGGTTAATTAGTTTGTATGCAATATATTCCGATCATGCATAATGAAACTTCCTTCTGCATGAATCACACCTGGATTTTCATATTAAATAACAATGACATTTAAATAGCATCAGACTTACCAATAAATATCCATTTGATGCCATCATCAGTGAAATTGAATTCAATGAATTTGAGATCACGATCACTCGACTACTCAATGCTTCACTTTTATGACGAGCAAAGCGTTGTTGAACTTCGGGTGAATTTCACTCCAAATGTGATTACATTAGAGTTAAAGATATATCGTTAAACATTTTATACAAAAGTCTAATCTAAAGACTGATTAACGACTACTTCACTAATGATGTCAGTAACGACTTTAACTCACTTTAAGTCGAACTAATTGGATAATTGTTTCGATTTTCTATCGGTACAATTTTTATAGTGAGAACTCTGTTGTTGTCAGTATCGATGACAAAATTCGTTATCTTTCCAGTTATATAATAAAATAGGTTATTCGTGTCCGTATGAGTAGTTAGAATTTTTTCTTCTTCTGTTATCTTAACTGATAGCAATTTAGTTTTTCAATAAAAATGACTAAAATACTTGTCGAATAAAATAAAATTCAAATGTTATGGTAATTGTTCTAATTGAAGGTTGCATAATAGAAATTTATCTATTGAGATATTTTGAGCAAATTGATATCATACTTAAATGTTACGATAGGTAAATTATGTAATTCTTCTCGTTCTCAAACCCTGAAAACTTTACAGGTTTGAGGAATATTACAATGTGAATGTTTGTTTAATATTTGTGATATAGAACGGTAAATAGTTCAGTTATGCTAAGCCTCCTAGCATGGAATCCATAACAGTTATCACAATAGTCCCAATTCATAAAATTCATAAGTTTTTAGCATGATAAGTCAGTATCAAATGGAAAGGTATTATGAGTTAATCCTCGGTCAAAGTTCTAATTGAATGAATGCAAACTTTGCACCTCGTCATCAAAGTTATGCAAACTCTTCATTTTATTTCTATATTTAATTTCCTCTCAATTCATTGCGTATACAATTAGTAGTGTAAGGAAAGGGGAAAAGTTTTTTCATTAAATTATTAAAATTTCATTAAATGTTAATTTTAATAAAAGTTAGATTAAATATAATAGATATAACTATAATTAAAATTGTAGAATAGTTCTTAAAGGTCTGAAAGTTCTTAACCGAGGTTTCACTGCATTGCAATCCTCTTCAGAGGGCAAATCATATGATTTTGCGATTTGAGGCGGAGTTTAGCCAAAAGTGAATGAATCGTATGTTTGTTTACATCAAATTGATTAAAAGTCAATAATTTTATTTAATTATCTCAAATATTATTGCATTTGTGTGATCTTTCAATGAATTAAGTTGTCCAATCATCAATTGGTTGTCATCATTGTCCTCAGCCATGGCTGAGACAGAGTTCATGTTATTAGACCCGGACTACAACCGTCGGTCACGCAATCAGTTCCTAATCCGTGTCCTTGTGATTGGTTTTGCCTTCATTTTGGGTTTTGTGATAATATCATTGATACTCTCAGACAACGCTCCACTATTTGTGAAAAGTCCGAAATTTCTGGCCGACTGTTCTAAAAACTATAGCTATGACTTCGATATGTTTACTCTCCGATGGCCAGGAAGTGTGTGCAAAGACGACGACTCGTGTCCGAAGCATCCGAGAGACAAGTGGCTGATCCATGGTCTATGGCCGACCAATAACGATCAGAGTTGGCCTCAGTTCTGTTGCTACGAGCCTAAACTAATCATCAAAGACTTGGATCCGATCAGAAGTGTATTGATGACCGAATGGCCAAATCTGGAGCTGAACAGAGCCGCGGAGAGTTTGTGGCAACACGAGTGGAAGAAGCACGGCACTTGCACCAGGACTAAACAAATCGATTACTTCAACAACACACTGACCATTTACAATAAGTATCCGATCTTTGATTGGCTCAAAGAAGCTGGAATTGTTCCGGTCAATGACAAGACTTACGATGTGACAGCTTTTGACAAAGTTTTTGCCGATAAGTTGGGCAAAAGTGTGATGTTGTGGTGTCCGACCACTTTGACCGACGTTACCAACAGATCCAAAGCGCACAAAATCGAAGAAATCAGGATTTGTCTCAATAAGAACACGACTCAAGTAATCAATTGTCCCGAAAAGTCCAATTGTCAGAAAATTATTTATCCGCAAACGGTTTAATCAAGTTCTCATTGACGTACTCTCCGTTCAAATCAATTACACTTCAATTAATTTATTCACAAATACGTATTATTTAGATTTATATTACAATGAATTGAATTATGTTTCAGATATCTCTTTGCATTAATTTTTTCTAACTAATTTGGTTTTATATTTAATGTTTTTATTGCATTTCTAACAGAGAATATGAGGCAATTTATAAGCATTTCAAGTAAAATATAAGAATTTGTTTTTCAATAATTACCTCTAATTTATTTAAAGTAAATAACATTTAATTACTCCAAAAAGAATTAATGTAATGAAATATAAAGAAATTAATTCACATAAAATAAATTAATTGAATTTGACGCTACTTTTGAATACTTTGACGATAACAGCGCTAAACCTCTTCTGGATCTTATTGATTGACTCTATGTTTACCAACACGTTATCGTTCACTACAATTGCATGTCTGTCGCACTCTTTGGCCTTAATATAAGCGTTGACACCGCCGACGATCCCGCAGTCGACGAACGCGCCCATTGGAGTTACATTGACGACCCGTCCCCTCAAACCAGTGCCTTCCATCAGGTCTTCGAACTTTTTGATGTCAGGCATATATATTTGAGCGAAATTGGTTCGGTAGTCGAAGTCGATGCTGTTGGACAGGCCTTCGATGAGTAGTTTCATGTTACTCATATGTGTATTACACAACTGAGCCATTTCCGACAGACTATACTTTTTGTAACCATTCTCAATCTTATTTCTAATAGATTGCTTTCCAATCTCGTCTTTCGAAGCACCGATCAGTTCAATATAAGTATTGGCCGAGGGATATGACTCGGGATGAATGATAGTGGAGTCTAATGGGTCGTAATCGTCGGTCGAAGAGGCGAATCGTTTATTGGGCGCCTCAGAAAGACTAATGACAAGAAAGAAAATTACCTATAATTATAGAAATAAGTATAGAATTCGATTCATACTCGACAAGTGTGGTGTGATAGATCGGCTCTTTTCTGGTTAAAGGCATAACCTTTATGAAACCGGCACATTGTTCAAATTGCTTCCAACCGATTCCATCGATGTTCTTCAATTGAGAGCGATTTTTTATCAACCCATCTCTTGTCCTTATATCAATAATCATTCGGGCGAGGGTGGGCTCAAGTCCAGCAACTTTGCTGTGAATATAAATGTTTAGCAATGGATTTTCAATTTGAATCGAACCTCAAAACTTCAAGTGAAGCAGTGTTGACATCGACACCGCAAAAGCTGACACATTCAACGGCCACTTCGTGGAACGCCTTTCTGACAGCTACCTCTTCAATATCCCTCTTATTTTTAGAGATAAAAATAAACAATTTTGCATGACATTGTCTAATAAATGACATACCATGTACATTCCCACTTGGAGACGTCGTGGATCAACTTTGACCAGCTCGTTCAACGGATCGATAAGTCTTCGAGCAATACTAATTGCACCAATCATTTGCGGGTTGTGATGCGGCAAATCTTTCTTTGCTTCTTCTGTCACCGAATACCAACTCACACCCGATTCATTGATAATCTTGTATTTGACATTAATGTTACCGAAGAATCCGGAATTAATTCTCTCTTGCAACATTTCTTCGAATCTTCGACAACCGGTCCCATTTCCCAGAGCAATAATAGAGCAGTTGTTCTCAATCATCAGTTTACGGAGTTTAGTCGTAGATGACTCGTAGTGGCCATAATCGAGCTTTAACACAAAAGTTTGCAATGGAACCATCCATGGTGACACTAAACAAAACATATTCTTGCTTAATAAGATAAGTTATCTTATTATTTAACGCATACCCAGAGCCACTTTATACCCCGAACCATGTCCTGGATCGACGCCAATCACATATTCTCCTTTGAGTGGAGGTTCCAGAAGTAAGTATTTGACATTATTCCTGAAGACTTCTAAAGCTGTCATATGAGCCGAATGTCTTAATTCCCATCGAATGTATTCTTCGAGGCTTGGCCTCAAAGTGTCTTTGTAAGCCATTCGGACACAATTAATTAAAATAGGAGATTGACATCGATTCCACTTCTTGAGGCAGAAGTCTGTTAATTGGTTGATAATAATATTCTTGAATTCAATTAACACTTTAAGCAATCCAAGAGATTCTCCTCTCTCTATAGCCATATACGTGTGTGCATTGATTTTATCGACAGGTTTCGTGAACTCATTGAATCGCACATATTTTTGAAAAAAGTTTGCATTTCTTCGGTTGGTTTCATTGCTCAACTCTTCAGCTTTTTCAACGTCAAAGAAAGCTTGAAGAACAGGAATGTGTTGTTTCGATCTTCAAGATAAAAATTATCAATTGCTTAATATACTTATGAGAGGATAAAAAAAACTTACACTCCGATGAGAAACTCGAGTACATCACAGTCTTTTGAAATTATGTCTGAAATAATGAATGACCTGTAAAGATGTAAAGATGTAAAGATGTAAACATCAATGCGAATCAATTCAATATTTATCAAATATGCCCTACCAGCCCTCATTTACTGCTTCAGGAGTGTCCAAACCTAAAGAAGATACAAATTATTATGTTCATTTGTTAAAAATTCCTTACAATAAGCGAATCGCTTGACGAAATGGTTTGGATCGAGACGTTTGCCTTCGAGAAGCGAAATGGCGCTATCACTTAGACCTAAGTTGCGAAACTTCTCAGAGTTGCCGCTATCGGTTCTGCAAAGTCTGTACAAATGTTCGACTTCGAAAACATTTTTGCACCGTTTGAGAGCTCGCAATAACTTAGGGTTAAGTCTGTCTTGTTTCTTAAGAGTTTGTTCCACATCTTTGGCTCTTTCTTTGGCACTTTTAAGGTCGTTATAAACTGAATTAATCTTTCTTACTCTGTCGGCATCAATACCACTGATTGCTGATTGTCTGTATCTCACAATGAAAGGAACAGTACATTGGTCTTCAATGAGATCGAGCACATTCTGAACTATTCTTCTGTCGAGTTGAACAGAGTTAGCAATTATGTCGACGT
>JAQGCD010000218.1:0-12030 GCA_034698965.1 Zygoribatula sp. | reverse complement strand
TCTGCAAGTGTACCACCAATTGGGAGGTAAGGCTGACTATAGAGCCAAACGAAACCTGAGACCGTCTTATAGGGTGTCAACTGTGACCTCGATGTCAACGAGTGTCAGCTCTTCGTTGGCACAGACCTGGGCTGTCAGAACGGTGCCACCTGCATCAACACTCAGGGCAGCTACACGTGTCAATGTGCGGCCAACTTCTTCGGCATACACTGCACTTCACCGGTCGACGACTGTTCGTCGGGCACCAACGAAGCCCTTTGCGGCCACGGCACTTGTGTCAACCAGAAAAGAAGCATTATCGGAGTGCCCAACTATAAGTGCATCTGCGAACAAGGTTGGACTTCGACAGGACATAATCCGGCCTGCATTATCGACGTGGATGAGTGCGCTGGACGTCAGCCTCATTGTTCGGTCAACCCGCCGGTCGCTTGCATCAACCTCCCCGGAACGTTCCATTGCGGGCCGTGTCCTCTCGGTTTCACCGGGAACGGCTTCTACTGTCACGACATAAATGAATGTGAGGTCAACAATGGTGGTTGTTCCCAATCGCCTCGGGTCCAGTGCACTAATACTCTCGGTTCGCGAATCTGTGGTTCGTGTCCGTCCGGTTATTCAGGAAATGGAATTACCTGTGAGTTTGTCGGTATTTGCCGAATAAACAACGGTGGGTGTCATTCCTCGGCCCAGTGTTTCGAGAATATGGCCATATCCACTTCCTTCAGAGAGTGTCGCTGTCCCTCTGGACTCGTTGGCAGTGGTGTTGGTCCGAATGGGTGTGTACCACAAACGGGCACCACTTGCAGCAACAATCCCTGTATCCATGGCTCATGTATTCCATCGGGTGATTCTTTTTCATGTATTTGTAACATTGGTTTCACCGGAACATTTTGTGAATCCGAAATCAATGAATGTCTGTCCAATCCGTGTCAAAACGGCGGCACATGTATTGACCAACAGAATGGTTACCTTTGCACGTGCACTGATCAATGGCAAGGAAGCACTTGTTCGGAAGCTCGTCAGGTGTGCGGCGGAACTTTCAACTTAGAGTTCGGAACTCTAAGCTTCCCGACAGACCCGAACGCACTTTACCCGAACCGCATGAGTTGCGCCTGGGTTATAAACACGACTCCAGGAAAAGTGCTCAATGTCACTTTCCTATCCTTCAATGTAGAAACGACAGTCGAGTGTTCATACGACTTCCTACAAATACATGACGGGCCCAATGCGGGCGCACATAATTTGGGCAGATCTTGTGGTTCAATCGACCGGTTGCCGAATGGGGGCAACATTGTCACCACACATAACCATTTGTATCTGTGGTCCAATTCGGACTCATCAGTCGCTCATGATGGCTTTCGCCTCGAATGGAACACAAGCGAACCAGGTCTGACCAAATTGCTTTCATTTTACAATTTTATCTCATTTTATTCCTAACTTTAGTCTGTGGAGGTGTTTTGGAAGAGCGGGAATATGGTTCAGTTAACTCACCTGGCTACCCGGGCAAATATCCTCACAATAGAGATTGTAGCTGGTTGGTCAGAGCACCTTTGAGTAAAAGAATCGTGTTTCATTTCGCCACTTTGCAAATCGAGAGCCACAGCGATTGCAATTTTGATTATGTTGAGGTGTTTGATGGCCAGAGGGATAGGGACCCACTTTTGGGCAAATTCTGCAATACAACAACACCGCCACCGCTGACCACATCGGGCTCGCAGGCGCTCATTCACTTCCATTCAGATGACACCCGAAATGATAATGGATTTCATATAACTTATGCTACAATACCGCAAATTCCGGGTTGTGGCGGAACTTTGACCGGAGAGAAAGGATCCCTGTCTTCGCCCAACTTTCCCGACAAATATGATAATAACGTTGAGTGCGATTGGATTATTAGAGTTCATCCATTGGACAGAATTGAAATAAAATTCTCGGTTTTTGATTTGGAAGACCACAGCAAATGTCGTTTCGACTATATTGAGATCAGGTAATTGTCGACAATTAAAGATTGACATTTAATATCTTGATGGTGTGCAGGGAAGGAGACAACAGCGAAGCACCACTTATGACCAGACTTTGTGGACAACAGATGCCTCGAAGTATCGTTTCGATGGGAAACAAGCTTTGGATCAAATTTAGAGCCGACTCTTCATTCACAGGACAGGGCTTTAGGGCTCAGTATGTGAGTTGATTCACTAAATGTTATACATTGCAACTTATGATTAACATTAATACGTTGCTGGTCATAGGCAACAATATGCGGTGGACTCTTCACAGGTATGGTTAAATGGCGGCCTTCGTCAAACTTATCCTTTTGGTTTAATTCACAGACGTTGAGGGCACACTAAACTCTCCCTTCTTCCCCGACCCTTACCCGTCCGATCGCAAGTGTCAATACCGAATTGTGTTACCGATGGGAAGTCTGATCGAACTTAGTTTCCAACAATTCGATATCGAAGACTCGATTGACTGCAATTACGATTACCTTCTGGTTAAGGACTCGTTCGAAAACGGGACTGAAATCGGCCGATACTGCGGTAATACACTTCCGGATACAATAATCTCGAAATACAACGAGTTGTGGCTCGAATTCGGAACCGACGGCTCGGTTAATAACCACGGATTTTTGGCCAACTATACTAGTGTAGAGGTTGGTTGTGGCGGTGTCTTCACCGCTAATCACGGCTCAATCGCATCACCGAACTATCCGAGCACATATCCGCGATCGGCACTCTGCTCTTGGTTGATTCGTGCCGATCCAGGTTTCATCATCAGACTCACATTCAACGTCTTTGCGTTGGAGACTCGGAGGAATTGTTCCAATGATTACGTTGAGATAAGAGATAGTGATTTGGCATTCATTGGGAGATACTGTGGCACACGATTGCCACCAGCGATCACTTCCAGAGAGAATCTACTCTTTATTTCATTCAAATCGAACCGACGCATAGGACAAGAAGGCTTTGCGGCTGCCTATTCATTCTTAGACGCTACCACTTCTTGTGGAGGAAACTTCTTCACCGATTCTGGAATAATTAGATCACCGGGTTATCCCAATACCAATTATCCCCACCAAAGAGACTGTGTCTGGTTAATTGAGGTGCAGAATGGCAGACAAATTGTTCTGAATGTCACTCATTTTGAATTGGAGAACAACTCCAACTGTCGATTCGATTACCTCGAGATTAGGAACGGTCGGGAACAGCGGTCACCTCTGATCGGCAAGTTTTGTGGCACTACTATTCCTAAATCAATCACATCACACGGTTAGTCCATCCCTTGTCTACATCAATCACTCGACAAACTGCTTTTCAGGACACACAATGTACTTGCGGTTCAAGACTGATCGTTCATCCAATGCCAAAGGATTCGAGATATTGTGGGACACAGGAACTACTGGTTGTGGAGGAACACTCACTTCTCAGACCGGTTCTATCGAAAGTCCTGGATATCCTGAACCCTACGCCCATAACGCCGAGTGCACTTGGTTGATATCGGTGTCCAAAGGCTCCATTGTCTCATTGCTGTTCGTTGACATCGACATCGAAGCGCACACCACGTGTCGTTTTGACTATCTTGAGGCTTTCGACGGCAGCACCGATAGATCACCCTCTTTGGGAAAGTATTGCAATACACAAATGAATTCACATTACATTCAATCCAAATCCAATGTGATGTTCCTCAAGTTTAAGACCGACACATCAGTTACCGGTCGGGGCTTCCGAGTCAACTATCAAATGAATTGCTCGAATACCGTGTCTGGATATAGAGGTGTCATCGAGAGTCCAGTAAGTGATCCAATTCAAAGTCTGATGACCAAATGAACCTTTTGAATGATACAAATTGTAGAATTTCCCCAATCTGTACAACCACAATGCCAATTGCACCTGGCGTATTCGGGCCCCGCGCGGCAATAACATCACAATTGCTTTCTCCAGACTTGTGGTCGAAAACGACCTCAACTGTCAATATGATTTTGTTCAAATAATGAGCTTGGACTCAGCCACCAACAATGGGACTCAAGTGGCCAGATACTGCGGAACTTCGTCTCGACTGCCCGCACCTTTTAACATCACAAGCAGTGACGCCATAATCCGATTCGTGACCGACATGTCTATCGCACACATCGGCTTCCGCCTGGAATGGGTGGCCGTTGGCTGTGGTGGAGATTTCATCAATAAAAACTATGGGGACTTCACTTCACCAAATTATCCTTATGGCTATCCTCACAACACGGAGTGCATTTGGCACATTCGAGTGCCGAGTGGTGGCTCTATTCGCCTTACTTATCAAGACTTTGACCTCGAAGGAGACACAGATTGTTCTTTCGACTTTGTCAAAGTGTTCGGAGGACCAGATGAGACGGCACCTATGCTTTCCAAAAATTGTCATAAGATTCAAAACCCACAGACCATTAGTTCTATGGGACAGTCGATGACCATAAAGTTCAAAAGCGACGGCTCCTTTAGAGGTTCGGTAATTCTTGATTAGCACAAGATTAAACCCAATTTTCTCTCCAAAGGCAAAGGCTTTAGGGCCACATTCTCAACGAGTGGCGGCTCCTGTAGTGGATTTTACTCGACGGAGACCGGGACTATTACTTCACCCAACTTTCCATCAGTTTATGATTCCAGAGATGATTGCGAATATCAAATCGAAGTTAGCGGTCTTCACGACATTCAGATAACTGTGGAGGACTTTGGTATGCCTACAAGTGTTAACTGCACTGTGAGCTATCTGGCCATATATGACGGTCCGTCCAGTGAAGACCCGCTTTTGCTGAGACATTGCGGTACATCTCCGCCAACGCCTAACATTGTAAGAAGCACTGGAAGTAAAGTTTATATAAGAATGAAAGCAGATGGAACATCGGTTGGAAAAGGTAAATATATTCATCATTGACATAATTGACCACTTTGGTGTTAATGTTTGTAATTTATTTGAAGGATTCAAACTATCCTATAAGACAATGTGTGGTGGAAGGAAACTCTTATCGTCCAATGAAGCGGGAGAATTAATTTCCCCCAACTATCCGGCCCTTTCGGTTAACAATCCCGACTGTCATTGGATTTTGATAGCGTCAAACCCCGAAGAGCACATCACTCTCACCTTCACTCACATCGATGTTCACAACTCAGATAACTGTCAGAATCAATTCGTCGAAGTCCGTGACGGAGACTCAGGTGGCGGTAACGACATGACTGCTTCTCCGCTGATCGGTCGCTACTGTGGTGACCGAGTGCCGGCACCAATCACATCTATGGGCAATGCTCTCTACATAACCAGTTCGTTCGGTATATTTCGCGCCACTTATTCGACCTCAACTTCATTTTGCGGCGGAGATTTCACGGCACTGGAGGGACACTTCAACAGTCCGGTGAGTATTGTTTTCAAATGAATTAAACTCATTGAATTGGTTTGGTCAGAACTATCCGAACAGCTATCCGTTGGACAGCGAATGTGTCTGGGTCATTAAGGCATCGCCTGGAAACAGAGTCACCTTTCACTTTAGCGCTTTTGATATCGAGGCCAATGAGTATTGCAACACTGACTATGTCGAGCTGAGGGAACAGAGTTCGTCGGGTTCTATGCTGGGCCGGTATTGTGGCCAACAGGTGCCGGCCTTGAATTTCACTTCGACTAACATTCTTTGGGTCAAATTTCGTTCGGATCAATCGGGCACTGCCCAGGGCTTTCAGGCCTATTATGCATCAGAACACGGCATAGATTTAGTGGGTGCTACTGGACAAATATCATCACCAGGTCGGTCATGGTTTGAGCCTATGATACGTTAACTTAATATTGTTTACTATTCCAGGCTATCCAATAGATTATCGACGACTGAATATGATATTCTCATGGACAGTGACTGTGCCGCAGGACAGATATGTTAGCGTTGCTTTTACTGAGTTGGCACTGGAGTCGCCTTACGAAGACTGCAGTACTTTCGTCGCTGTGTTGGACGGAGTGGGCGAATCCGCGCCCGAGTTGGGTCGCTTTTGCGGCTTCAATCTACCTGATCCTGTGGCCAGCACTTCCAATGTAGTAACTATAAACTTTGTTGTGGGATCAATGCCCGGCAAGTTCTTTCTCGAGTGGAGCTCAGTCAACGAGACTGAAGCGGTTGCCTTCAGAGACAGACAAGTAATAAGTTCGGGCAACACATCGTTTGACATTTACATAGATAAGAGCTCTTCTTATGTCCTAACGAGTCCGGGCTATCCAACAGGTATTCTATGCAATTGGTTCTTCTTGTCGATGCTTACTTCTGAATTCTCATTAGGATATGCACATCGACTCAACTACAACTGGACGTTCCACACATTACAGAGCTATCACTTCCAGATCAATGTTACAGACATGAATATGGAGGGCAGCAACACCAGTTGCTATTATGACATGGTCAAATTTCTGATCCCTCGAAGAGGCGATCTTTCCCTTTGGAGGCTCAATAAAACAATTTGCGGTCGTTTCACGGGATATTTTGAATTGCCACAACTTCACGTGATGAGGATAAATTTCATAACCGACTCGTGGGTCAACAAAACCGGATTCAATTTGACGATCTCCCCGATATGTGGTGGAACTCTATATGGCAGTAACGGGTATATATCTACGGACGACGTGATGAATGCGGTAAAGTGTTGGTGGATCATTATGGTGAGAAGCGGTCGCACCATCAAACTCAACTTCGAGCGGCTCAACATCGCCGACAACAGTAACTGCCAGTATTCGTATGTCATGCTTAGGAATGGATATGGAAAAAGATCACCACTTCTTGGAGGCGGAAGATTTTGCGGTCAAAATATTCCTTCTATACCAGAGAGTTTTTCTAATTACGTGAGGGTTGAATTTTACGCCAGGAGAGACTTGCATGCTGTAAGTTTGATGCTGAAGGAAATAGCGATAATTATTTGTATTCACTTAAGGACTTCCGTTTGCGCTTCGATGAAGTATCGATCGGATGCGGTGGACCTCTTCAGCTGACTGAAAGCAACAGAACACAAGTGATAATGTCCCCGAATTGGCCACAACTGCCACCTAATAATGTAGAGTGCGATTGGATTATAATGAGTCCAATGAATACAAACATTAGACTAGATTTCGATTTTGTTCAAAACCCACAGTAAGTGACAATAAGCAAATCTCTAACTGCTTTTTAGGTAACTCTAACTCACTTCTGACAGGAGATGCAATAAGACAACTGAGTTCGTTGAGGTTCGTGACGGCGGCTCAGAAGTGTCGCCAGTTATCGACAAGTATTGCGTACCGCCACGAATCACAAACAGCATTAGGAGTTCCGGTAACTTCATGTTTGTACGGTTCGTAACCACAAATCGCGAGAATCTGGTCAACTTCAAAGCCAGCGTACGGATCAACGACTGCGGCGGCATTTATAATGTGATGCGTTCCCAGCAATTCAGTCTTCCGTTGTATCCCAACAATTATACAGATAATATGGAATGTGTATACTTGTTCAGACCTTCCTATTCTGGATATCGTTTGGAAGTGAACATCACTGACATGGATATCGCAGCCAATGCTGACTGTTCTTCAGGTACTGTCACGTCTTTACACTCGAATTTCATTTAACATTAATTTGACTGTTTCAGGAGATTTTGTCGAATTCAGGGACGAGAGTCCCACTGGAGATCTAATTCAACGATTGTGCGGCTCTACTCAAGACAACCAAACAATACAATTGGCATCTAAAAGTGCAAGTCTTTACATGATCTTCAAGAGTGATGTCATGGGGACCGGCAAAGGACTGCAGTTCGGCCTCAATATCCGGTGGACTCAATGTGGGGACACGATAATGGATGCGAGCAATAGAGGAGTGATTACAAGTCCACAGTTCCCAAACCCTTACCCGGACGGCGCCTATTGCTCTTGGATGTTATTTGCACCGCCCGGTCGTGGCATCAAAATGACATTCTTGGAGCATAATCTCAAGATTGACCCAAGGAACAACAGCAATTGCATTGATCAATTATATGTAAAGTAAATTGAGAATGATGGTAATTTAATTATAATATAATTTTGTAAAAGGTGTACAAGGGAAATCGCTACTCACATCGATCGCAGCCCACATGCGGAACAACACTTCCAGAACCTATTCAACTTGAAAGTCACATTTCGGGAATATTATTACGGTCTCCTGGATTGGCCGCCAAAGAAGGTTTCAAATTGGAATACAGTGCTGATGATGAAGAAGGTCTGTCATCATATAAAAATTAGAATTAGTTACTAATCGTTGATATTAGTTTGTGGTGGAGTCTTATCCGGCTCATCTGGGTCGTTAACTTCATACCGATATGGTGAGGCCAACTTCACCGGTCAAAGTGATTGCGTGTGGGATCTGACGGTTCCAGTCAATAGTTCTAACCATTCGATTGCATTTGTCTTTGATGTCTTTGAATTGGCCATGTCACCTTATTGTCGAGACAGCTCTTTGAGAATAGATTATTATAACTGTGAGTTTGCATATTTTCAATGTCTGGCCAGTGATCACTTTAACCATCTTTCATCATAGTTCGCTATCGATACTTTTATCACTTCGGCAACCACTACTGCGGCAACATGACTGCCAACGGACAAAAATTTGAGTTCTTTGCCCCGAGTAAATTTTATAGTGATTATGGTATGCCGCGACTGTTCCTCACCGCCAACTACAGCAATGGCTATCGAGGCATAAGCGGCAAGTATTTCATCCAGGAGTGTGGCGGCTATTTATACAAACCCGAAGGAGAGTTTACTTCACCGAACTATCCCGAGAACTACCCGATCGAGTCCTACTGTATTTGGTACTTCAACTTTGATTGGGGAACGCGATTAAGTCTATCCTTCCCTGAGTTCAATTTGGATCCCGACTGCAACAAAGACTACATACAGTTATCTCAAGGCTGGTTACAAGATGCGCCAGTTTCCGAGCGTTTCTGTGGTAACCAACCACCGCCCGAACTACATTCCACGGAAAGAAATATTCGAGTAATGTTTAAGGGAACTGCAGCCAACAGAGCGCAAGGCTCGAGGAAGTTCAAGATGCAAGTGAGGAGCTCGGGACACATGTGCGGAGGACTTCTTATGCAGCGAAGGGGATCACTTGAATCTAAGGACTATGGCCAGCGGTATGAAAACAATGTTGAGTGTGTTTGGACCCTACAAATGCCGGTCGGCTTTCACATAAACTTTACTTTCGTTGACCGGTTTGATCTCGAGCTTTCCACGGATTGCAGTCGAGATTACATCTTATTTGAAGAACAACTGAATCCAGACGATGAGACAATGACTGAATTTGGGCGATACTGCGGCCCAACAGCGCCGAACCCATTCAAGTCTCGCACCAACAAAGTCCAAGTCACCTTTCATAGCAATGAAGACACGAATGGCGACGGATTCCGTCTCAACTATAATATCGCTTGCGGTGAAGTCTTCACTGCCTCGAGTGGTGTCATTATGAGCCCCAACTATCCCAACAACTACAACAACTACGTTCGATGCGAATATCTCATTGTTCGCGATCCTAAGGATTATATCTCTGTTGAGTTTGAGGATTTCAATGTCGAGTTTCACGCAACAAGTTGCAGATGGGATGCGGTCGACATATATCGCGGCAATACCACCAGTGCCTTACATCAGGGTCCGTATTGCGGTACAGAGAAGCCTCCGACCACTGTCTCGGCGGGTGCTCTTCTTATTACATTCAGAAGCGATTCGAGTGTCAATGCCAAAGGCTTTAAGGCGTCTTACAGTGTGACCGTTTGTGGCGGAAATTTGACCGCCGATTCCGGACAGATCAGCAGTCCGTTGCACCCGACCTCATACATGAGGAATATGGACTGCATTTGGTTCATCACTGTTACACCTAATCGGGTGATCGAAGCCAAGTTCATTACGATAGATCTTCAGAATTGCTATAACTGTTACTGCGATAGCGTTGAGATCAGGAACGGCAACGACAGCTCCGCACCTCTGATCGGTCGCTATTGCAGTGAAGACAAACATACGGGAACTGAAATAAAATCGAGTGCCAATACTCTATGGGTCCGCTTCAAAACAGATAGATATTCAGAGAGGACTGGCTTTAGACTCGGATACAGAACCACTCTGGGAGAGGCGCAGGGCTGTGGAGGAGTCTTCAATGGCACCACCGAAGGCTTTATTCAGTCGCCGGACATTGACAACGATCGCAAGTATGACCTCGACCTCAACTGCTGGTATCACATAATCGTTGCCGAGGAGAAGATTGTTAAAGTGACGTTTCAGAAGATGGACATAGAAGAGAGCCCGACCAACATGTCCCGATGCTCTTATGACTACCTCGAAGTCAGGGACGGACTCACTCATCAGTCTTCGCTCATCGATCGCTTCTGTGGAACAACAATACCAAATCCAATCATAGGATCAACCAATAAATTAGTTATTCAATTCTTTTCCGATAGTTTTGGACAGAGAAGTGGTTTCAAAGCCAAATACGAAGCGATTGACAGAATTTGCGGTGGCTTTATAAATGTGACCAATGTCACTCAAGTGATACAATCGCCCAATTACCCAAATGGCTACCCTTCGTCTTTGCGATGTCGATGGTATTTCGATATAGACCGGTCTCTGTCCAACTCATACTACGACAACATTCGTCTCAAATTCCTGGATCTAGACATCAACTGCAATAACAACGACTACATTGAGTTTAGCGCCAAATCCAATGCCCGGACCCGAATCGCGCCCTACCGTATGTGCGGTACTAAACCACCGCCGACCGTTGCCTCTTATAAAGGATTGTTCATGACTTTCGTGACAAATTCCAGTCCCGCACCAAATCACAAGGGCTTCAAATTGAGCCACACTTTTGGTTCTTGTAATCAGAGCTTTACTGAAGATTCCGGATTAATAGTAAATCAGAGATATCCAGCTAATCAATACATGTCATACTTGTGTCAAATCAATATCACCGCAAAAGTTGGTTACACTATAGCTCTCTATTTCAACGACTTCAGGATTTATAGACCAGAAAACAGAATCGGTTGTCCCAATAGTAATATGACCATCAAAGATGGATCGGAGGCTAACTCAGCAGTACTGGCCGTCCTCTGTGGCTCAGCTTTACCAAACCCTATCTTCTCGACCGGAAACAAACTATCTATTGATGTTAATACAAAGATTTTCAGTTCCAAGTTCTTCATCTCATATTCGACCACTAATGCTGGTCCCGGCTGCGGCGGTAATCTGACCGCATTCAATGGCACTTTCACAAGCCCACTCTACCCGCGGGCTTACAATAAGAGCGGAGAGTGCACGTGGTTGGTTCACTCATTTGGTCTGCACTCACTTACTCTTCGCTTCTCATTCTTCTCCCTCTCCTCAACCATCGGCTGTCAATCCAATTACGTCGATGTTTACGAAGGAGTCACTGATTTGCCGATAAATCGAGTTCAAAGAATTTGTGGAGATGTATTGATCGTACAATGATGTTCTGGAATATGATTACCGATTCTTTTCTTCGTCAGGACAATCCGGCGCCATATCGAAGTAGAGGTAACGTATTGCTGGTCAAAATGGTCACTTCGGTCAACAACACGAGTCCCGGATTTGTGGCAAAATATAATTTCAATAGTCAGGGTATGTTAGTTGGGATTGAATTATAAATGCCTTAATTGTCATCCATCGCAGAACTGAACGCCACCCGAGAGATAATGACCTCCAACTTGAGTCCGCACATAACGAGCGACAATTCGGTTTACTTCCCGTCCGACGGAATTATGTTTAGGCGTAACAACGAATAACACATCTAAAGAGTTTGTATTAAGATTCAAGTCAAGAGTTTTCAATATATTTCTCTAAACAAATGTTTGGTTTTTAATTCGTCTGTTGTTATTCAATAAATAAATAAATTGTTTTGAGATAAAGTAAAAGATTTTAGTTTAAATTTAATTTAAGGTACCATTTTTTGGATTCTTGGTTTAAGACTCGACAAAATTAATGATTCCCTAACATTAAAATAAAAAGTAAAAGTTTTGAGGATTACATAATAAT
>JAQGCD010000217.1:0-12032 GCA_034698965.1 Zygoribatula sp. | reverse complement strand
AGGCTTTCGGTCACTCTAGAAGTCAGGATTTTTTTGCCCGAATCGGAACAGACGACAGCGGACGGGATGTTGAGAGCGATTCTGAATATCCTCTGAGCCAAGTGTTTGGGCGCACACGACGGGAATATCAGTGGCTTTTCGGGATCATCGCTGGGCCGCCAGAAGCCTTCGGCACCGCAAACATAAAACTGAGGTATGGGTTGCGAGAACTGAAGACCTGAATTGCATTTGATCTTGCAAACTTTGAATCGACCTCCGGGTCCCCAATCAGAGCATTCGCGTTCACCACCGACCGGAGCTGATGGTATTTTGCAGAACTGTTTGACCACATGAACCTGGAAATCACAGCGGGCAGAGTTGCCGCTCTCGTCCACTGCAATATAGCTCAGATCATAAGTTCCCTTCTTCAATGACTCTCCGCTCTTAATTTTCTCCAATTCCAAGACCTGAACAGATCGCAAGTCATCGGCGAACTGGGGTTCGTCCCAATGGACTACAGTCGAGCTGTTCTCCGATATGATCCACATGTCTGGCGGGCAGTGCAGAACACTGGGAGGTGTTTTGTCCTGTTGAAGGATTCTGCAGTCATCACCAGTGAAGCCGGTCGGACAGATCCTTTCACCACACTTTCCGGGTCCCTCTCTCTCGACAGTTCCCTCAACTTTGTCATATCCGGTGAATCTAAGAAGAAGTCCACTGAAAATTACCGGTGAGTTCTTGCAGCTTCTAATCTGAGACGGAATCTCTACGCTCATGTCGAGCGGTCGGTTCCAGATATTGACGCGACTCAGTCGACCGTGGAATCCAGCGCCTGGTTCGGCCTTATTCTTCTCGTCCAGAGGAGCTCCCAGGTTAACCCAACCGTACTGAGGAAGTCTCATATCGACCGCATAATCAGTGACAGTTCCGGCCACAGCCGTGTCAGTGACCAGCATCAAAGTACCGTCTCTTCCGTCCCAAATGACGTTGATGTAATGCCACTGGCCATCATTTATGGGCACGTTGTCCAAGTAGGGCATAAAGACGTCTTGCAGCTTATCGGGGAACAGACTGATGAAGATTCCATTGTGATTGGCTCTTATTAGTGGTCGCTTTCCGATTGGCAGATGAGCTGATTCTACGGAATACAGTGTGAAGTAAGTGCCGATTGATTCCTCAATATATTGGACCCAAAGAGCCACTGTAAGACTCTGGGCTTCCATTAGGTCGAATGGCGCGGCCAATGCGGCGCTCGAGGAACGGCTCTCATCGTTGAGGTAAATGTCATAATCGATATTAATAGGTTTGCGACAGTCTTCTCCCGTGTGGTTGAACGGACACTTGCAGTAGAAGCCATTGGTCAGATCGATACAGGTGGCGGTGGGCGGACAGGAAGTGGGCATGCAGTCAATGACATCCTGATCACAGTTCTTTCCGGTCCAGCCGGGCGGACACTGGCATCGGTATCCATCACCCAAGTCATGACAAGTAGCGCCATTGTGGCACACGTTCTCATCGCAAGCCTTGTATTCATACTGACAGCCGACGCCCGCATATTTGGATGGACAGGTGCAGTTAAGACCAGAGCCGAAGTCACGGCACAGACCGTCATGTTGGCATGGATTGCCGATACACCTTTGTGGGGATGTCTGACAACGTTTGCCATCTGTGCCCGAAGGACAGACGCAGAAGTAATCTTGGAACAAGTCGACACACTTAGCATCGTTATGACAGGGACTCGATTCGCACATTCCGATGTCATCCTCGCACCGATGTCCACTCCAACCAGGCATACACGAGCATCTGAAGCCATTGATGGCGTCCACGCAAGTGCCGCCATTGAGACACGGAGACGAAGTACAGTCATCGTCGTTGACTTCGCACAACTCTCCGCTATATCCCGGATGGCACTCGCATTTGAAGGTATTGTCCAAATTGACGCACTTCTCTGTTCCAAGTGCTGAGCAAGGGTTGGACACGCATTCGTCGACTTCGGCCTCGCATTGCAGTCCAACAAATCCTTTACAAAAAGTTTTGTTATTTCAGGTAAGGATCAAATGCTAATTAACTCATACCTGGTCTGCACTGACACATGAATCCATCGACCAGATCGAAACAAGAGCCGCCGTTCTGACATGGCTTGGACTCACACGAGTCGATCGGGTGCTGACAACGACTGCCGATATATCCGGTATCGCATACACATCTGAAGTTATCGATGAGGTCAACGCACTCGCCGTTGTTTTCGCACGGGTTGGACGCGCATTCATCAATATTGATCTCGCACTTGGCTCCGGTCCATCCTGGGTTGCATACGCACTCGTGATGGAACAGTCTGTCCACACACATGCCGTTCTGACAGGGGTTGGTTGAGCACAAATCGATCTTCTGGTGGCAACGTTTGCCTGTAAAGCCGGGCGGACACTCGCACTTGAAATCATTGACCAGGTCAGTACACTTGGCTCCCAATAGACACGGCTCTTCAGCGCAGTCATCGATGTTGATCTCGCACTTCCTACCAGTCCAACCGGCAGGACAGTCACATCGGTATCGGCCCTGTTTCAGCGGAACACATACACCACTGTTCTCACACGGGCTCTGATCCTGAGTGCAAGGGTTGATGGAGATGTTACAGCTCTTGCCTTCATAACCAGACCGGCACAGGCACTCGACATTACCCAAACCAGGCGAGTCTTTGCACATGGCTTTCTCCGGACAGGTGTCGTTTCGGCACTCACTTCTGACCATTTGGCACTGAAGACCTGAGTAACCAGACGGACACTTGCAGACATAGCCCTGAGGATTGTCGACACAAGTACCGCCGTTATAACAGGGTTCGGACAGACACTCGTTGATATCGCTATCGCACAGATGTCCAGAGAAGCCGGCCGGACAGTAACAGGTCGGCTCGTGGTTGAGAACAATACAGACGCCGCCGTTCTGGCAAGTAATTGAACTGCACTGACCAGCACTGCACGCCTCTCGACTTAGAGCTCCCGGTCTTAAGGTTCGCTCTTTACTCGAACATTCAGAACAAGTGGTCTGTCCTTCGAGCTCTTGATAGAAGTTGGTAGGACAGGGCGCGCATGGCTCCAGACCTGTCTCAGAGTAGGTGCCGGCCGGACATTTGGTTCGACATTCGCTCATGATTGTGGCGCCGGCACTATAGGTAAATGTATTGGTCGGACAGGTTTGACACTCTTTAAAGCCTTCCTTTGGTGGCGATCCAGAGTAGGTATTGCTCGGGCATTGGAGGCACGGAACCAGTCCTGTTGTAGAATAAGTGCCGTAACCACAAACAGGTATGCACTCGGACAGACTTTTGCTTCCCATGTCTTTAGTGAAGGTTCCGTCGGGACACTGGCGGCACTCGGCCTCCCGTGTCGAGTCTTGGTACCAACCGCGTGGACAGAGTGTACACATTTGCATGTCCTTGGAGGCGAAAGTACCGGCCGGACAGTGCAGACATCGCGGCACCATCTTTTCGGCGGTCACATTCTTGCTGTTCAATATTTCACCAGGGACACATGTAAAGCCTCGGGTCACTTGAGAGCGCATGGCATTGAGTGATGGACAGGAACCGCCAACTTGTTGCGATGACAAGTTCAACAGAGGTTCGATGATGGCTGAGGTAGAGGGCACTGACAGATCGAATACCAGAGCCAATGTCGATCCGCACAACTCGTACAACATCTTGGAATGAACTGCCGGATCGATGCGAAGAACGTATTCAATTGACAAGGCGTTAGTATCAGGTTTGATGGTAATGGTTGTGTTGAAGAACATAATTGCCATCTGAACGTTGATTGCAGAGCAGCGGTCGGACAGCAGTTGGTTGAGTGAACCGAAATAACTGGACACATAGTTAACATATGCCGACATACAGGCCGGCGGAGCAAACCCTCCGCTTCGGTACTCGATTGTTGCGATCACGTCATAAGCGGCTTCGTTCGTGTCTTCCGGGACACAGTCAGGGATTATTGACGAAGGACTCCAATTAGAGCCCAATTCACACTCAAAGTGTTTGACGGGTTCGGCATCGATGAACCGATAGCCCGAATCACAAGTGGCCGAGCATTTGAAGCCATTACCCGCGTCGTTAGGCATGCAATTGACCACTCCGTTGCTCGGCTGATCCAAAGCCCACGCGACACAAGTCATCGGTTGGACTGAGACTTGGTAATGACAGAAGGCTTCGTTGTTGAAGCGATCGGTGGCCACAACCGTCACATTTCTGTAACCTTTGAGTGGAATAACTGCTGAATCGGGGATTAGCTGTATTCTGACATCTCCAGACTCGTCGGTGGCGTTAATCAAAGAACGAGTATCGTTGAAGTTGACAAATAGTGAGTCCTGTTGTTCGGCTAATTCGATGGCATAGGACTGCGGACAACGTAGGACAGGAGGCGTCTCATCGGGAACAGTGATGTTAACCGCACAGACCGCAACATTGCCGTCGTTATCGTAAGCGTAATACTCGACAATCGTGTCTTTGAATATAATCATCGGTGGTTTAAAGCCCAAAGGTTTGACTTCGATTCTGGCAATGAATCCTGAATTGTCGATCGGTGTCGGGACTGTGTAATTGACCGGAAGTAAGCCATTGGGACCTTTGGAAACGATGACCGGTCCGTTGGGACAGTTGACGAAATGAGGCGGTTCTTGGTCTACGCACACCGGATAGCCGTTGTCATAGCCCAACAGAATCTCTTCTTTGGTATCTTCACATCCCATTAGTTCAAACTTAAGACATGGATTCTTATTGTAGGACACGATTCCGAGGATGATATATCTAGCAGTGACTGAGACTGGCAGTGGAATGACAGTGAGCTCGCCGTAGTTGCCCGGCTCTCGACTGGTCAGATTGAAGTTCGGGAAGTAGACAACAAAGTTTTCGGATTCCCTCACTTTGTAGAAGAATCTGAGTTCAGTGGGACGTCCGACCACATCATTGGTGACCACTCCTTTGACCATTATAGACTTGATGCGGAACACTTTGCCCATATCGACAGTTACATAGGTAAAGGGCTCGTGTTGTCCGCACCAACCGGTCGCAGAATTGAGCCGCACTTTGTTGGCCTCGTAATTGCTTCGCTGTGAAGTGGCGTTGATAGCACTGTCCGGGATCTGACCGCTGGTAATGCCAACCGGTTTGATGATCTTGCAGTCGGCGCTCTTCACGCAAGTGATCGGGTCAGTCGAGTATGGCACAAAACCCTGTCGGTTGCAAGTGAATGACACCTGAGCACCTTGTTCGTAGCTGATGGCCATTTGCTGTCCATCGGGTGGGTATCCCGGATCAGAACAGACCGGTCCTTCGCATCTCAAGTCGCCGAAATCCCAACTACCATTAGGACCGCATCTGATGATATTGTCATTGCGCTCTGTCTTTCCGCCCAAAGTGAATGTCTCTTCGCAGCCGAAGAAGAAGTTAGCCTTATATCTGGTGTCCTTATAGAAGCCATAAGTGGCACCAGTGCTTTCCGGAGGAGTTCCACAATCGATTCGAGGACAAGAGGGTTGTGCTCCTGACAACCAAAAGTCAGGTCTATTTTCCTTTGGGTCGTAGACGCACTGGCGAAACGGTGCGGTCGCTGTTCTTGGCAAAGGTCTTCCCTCTTCGTGACAACCAATGGTGGCGTTATTCAAATAGGGCACAGTCTTGTCGCTCGACTCTAACTCAATTCTTAGGCCTTGAGCGCTGTCATCTCCAAGAGTGGGACACTGAGCGTACACACATTCGGGTACAGTTCCATTCCACTGGCCATTAGAAGTGCAGATCAAAGTGGGCGAACCAATCATTACATATCCAAAGTCGCAATAGAAGTGAGCAAGATCACCGAAATGGTATTTGGCTTTAGTTGATAACAGTTTTCCATTTGTAGGACTCTTCAGACTCGAACACTGTTTGGGAACACAAGTCTTGTTGAGTCTGAAGAGGTCGCCGTCTCTGTCGCCGGTTTCAGTCACAGCAATGTCATAACCAGCGGTTCCATTGGAAGTGTATAACTCATATCCGGCATTACAGACACAATTGAAACCTCCGGGACTGTTGACACAACGTTGATCGCATCCGCCGTTTTTGTCCAGACATTCGTTGATATCGATGCAGTCTTGACGAGAACAGCCCATCAGCTCGAACCTCATGCATGGAGCTACTGCGAACTCCATTATCAAAAGCCGAACGTATCTTGACTCAAGAGGAATGGGAAGATTGACAATGGAAAGTCCTGAGCCACCATTGGGTGCCAGACGGAACTGCACCGGGCGGCCAGACAAGTCGGAGTAGTCACGGAACAGGTCAGTTAGTTCGTTGGCGTGTTGGAGGCGGACTGTGATCGGATAGGCCTGAGTGTTGTCCAATCTCTGCACTGACTGTATTCTGAAGCCACGGATCACTGTCGGCGCTCTTAAGTCGATTTGGACGTAATTCTCGCCCACTCGAGGCACAGCTCCACACCAACCCCGGCCCGAATCCAATCTGATCTCATTCTTCTTATAGCCGTTCTCAATGCCGGAAACTCTAATGGACGTATCTGGAATTCCACCGGAAGCGAGTCCCAGATCACTGACCGGACGACAGTTAAGATTTGGTTCGAAGCCTTCTTTGCATTTGCAGAAGTGGCCACCGTTTGTATTACTGCAGAGGGTTGAGGCCAAGTCACAGGCAGATGAGGACAGACACTCGTCGACATCGCGACATTTGGGCAGATTGTCAAACGTCTGATTGGAACCACATTTGATCACCGGATGTCCCTCTAGTTTGTAGCCTCGGTTGCACTGAACTCGGCCTTCGTCGCCGAAGAGATACTTGCGTTGAGTGTCGACAATAAAGCCGTTCTCGATCTGTGGCAACAGAGGACAAGGGGCTCGTTCGCATATGGGCGGCAATCCTGACCACTGGCCCACTGATGTGCAAGCAATGACAGGTATGCCGTGTCTGTGATATCCCGGTTCGCACTCGAATCGAACAATTGTGCCATAACTGTAACTCTTATTATTTCCTCCGGTCATTATTGACTGAATAGCGTTCGGTGTTTCGGGTAGTGGTGGACACGAAGAGGCCAAACAAAGCGGCAGTTTCTCCCACTTTCCTTCTTCGGTACAGCGGATGGCTTCGGTATGCATTCCAGACGGGAAGGCAAAGCCGGCGTAACACTGATAGGTAGCGGTTCCTCTGTAGGTCACGTTAGAAGATCCCACTGCGAAACCATTGTCTATTTGCGGCACAGGTCCACAATATCGCTCCTGACAGTCGGGAATGGAGCCGAGCGACCATTTTCCTCCCTGAAGACATTCAGTCACCAGTTTGGTCTGACCGTTGCTGAACTCTTGACCAGTGGGGCAGGTAAATGTAACTTTTGCGCCGAACATTGATCCTCTTGATGAGGCCAACGCATTCTGACCGATCTTCAGTTGTGGACAGTCAGCTGAGAAACTGGCCGACCATCCCTTGCCAGCGCTCATTGAATTGCTCTTGAACGAAAGCAACATTTGGCCTGAAGACGCTGTCAAAGTAAGTCCGACTGGTTTGGTCTTTGCTCCGAATCCGCGGTTCGGGTGCAATGTTATTCCATTAGTGTCCATTCCATCATATATCTGTAATGTGTCGTCAGCGGCCACATCGAAGTCATTGAAGAGGATTGAAAGAGAGCCACCAGTTGGTCGGGCGAGACGGTAAATGCAGTTCTGATTGGGCGGGTATTTGGCCACACCATATGCGGGTGAAGTCACGTTTCCCGAGTCAGTCGTGTGTTCTATTTCACAACCGGCACGGAATCTAATGGCAAAACCACGTCGACTCTCACCGAAGCTGGTATGGAAGTAGAGGTATATCTTGTTTCCGGTGGACATAATGTATCGAGAATTTTCCGCTTGGCTTCCGGTCAGTTTCGCCAACAATGGGTAAGTAGAACCGGAACCGTCTCTAACATAGATGAAGTCCTTTTCGGGTTCCAAATCGAGTTCAACCACTTCTAGAGTCACAGTCTTTCCTTGCGGTGCACTTATCACGTAAACACATTCCAGTCCTCCCGGATATGGTTCGGGATAGAGTGGAGACGTTATGACCTGTGCTGATGCCGTGGCGAACATTTCACCGCCACATTTGATCGGTTCGGTCTTCCACGAGGCGCGGAATCCCCTCTTCTCTACACTGGCGTCGGCTCTGAATTTGACAATCATCAGGTTAGATCCGGTGGTGAACATTCTTGAGCTCAAGTTTTGATGTCCCGAGAGTGTGGCCAAATTGACGCTCGACTCTTCTGTGCGACCGCCGGCCAGAATCTGTACAGTATCAAAGTTGGCTTCGGTGTCGAATTCACTGAACTGCAGGACCATTCCCGAACCAACCGGTCCCTCGAGTGTCCACTTGCAATCGGAATTGCCATCATATCGACTGGGATAGTTGGGCGATACCACTTTATCGCCAGAGCTCTGGAGATAGTAGTGACACTTGCGAGGACAGTCCATTTCGTCAGACTTGTCACCACAATCGTCCTGTCCATCACACTTGAAGGCACTGTTGACGCATTTGCCATTAGAGCAATGATAAGAACCTATTAGGATGAGACAAGTTATCAGATCATTGAGTGATGATCGAGGCATTCAGTCAATGCTGTCAAACCTGAGGGACAGGTCTGCTTCTGGCAGACGAACGGTAACAGGTCTTCGCACGGCGCTAACTCCCAGGTTTGTTGTGTCGGCGGCAGGTCGTTGTTGCTGATGGTAGCTGACCAGTCGGTCAATGCGGAGCGGACACACTCGCCCTGCTTAACGTTGGGCTGGTCTGCCCGCCAGAAGCCCACATATTTGCTGATGAAGCGACCGGAGGCCGACTCGAGTGTGTTGGTCGACAGGTTGTCGATCGACCGGAAGCCAATCCAAAACGACTGACGACTGTGCGAGTCTTCTTTGAGCCATTGGTTGGCCAGATATGCGGTGAAGTTGTTTTGAGTGTAGTCCGAGATCAGAGACAACTCACTGCCATATCTGCGGATGCGATCAAGTAATTGATATTAGGATTGGCTGTCATTCCGGTTAACGAATTAGTGGATGAATTAAATTTTGTTTTTCATTACGAACTTAATTGACATTCATTTGAATTTATCGCAACTAAACGAATGATTTTTAAAGTCAATGACGGCCCTCCGGGGCCTTCCCCTCAGCCGCCGGCCTCTCCGGCCATCAATGATTTTGCATAAACCTGTGGTCACAACGAACCGGAGCTTTCGTTGAACCCGTCCGCTGACGAGTGACTCATCTCAAACACAAGACATGAAGATATTGGTTGGTATTCAAAGAGCGCTAACCATTAGGTATGCAAACCGTTTGCGGCCACCGATTAATCGATAAATTATTCACAAATTAATGAACTTTAAGTTTAATTTCGATTTGAATTTCGATTGGGATCTTATCACTAGTTTTTGTTGTTGTATCGCCCGAAACACTAACTGACAATATATTTAGTGTTTTTTTTTGCGCCACGACTTTCCACTTTTGTGACTATTGACTGGTAATTAATTTGTATGTTTGCGAGACATCTCTTCCGAACCGTCTGACAGTCTGAGAAACCATTGAACCGGAGCTCTAATTGGTCTCCAATTGATAACTCGAGTTTGAACGAGACTTTGAATCTCGTGAAGAAGAGACAAATTAATCGGTAATTAATATCGAGGTTAGTCATGACAATTGAACGCCAACTCTATTTCTCAGGAAATTCCAGTGCCTTTGATTAGCATTCGATTATGTGAGCAATTGGAGCAAGATGAAATTATAGTGGCATTGCTTACAGCGCTATATTTGGCATAGCATTGATGCAATTGGCTAACAAGTCGAGTGAAGAGTTGCAATCAACAAGTCATCAGCAAATAATTCACGGTATGAATGGCATGATATCACAATAGCGTGATGTCATTGCAGGAATGTGTTGGCGACGATTACATAATCCTCGCCAATTAACTACAACCAAGGTTGCCATTTAGGATTGACCATAGAGGGAATATCCTAAGAATTTCTATCGAGAATAAGTATTTTCATTGGAATTCTGAGCTTGAAATAAGTAACAATGTAATATTAAAGCTATAAATGCTAATTTCCATGAACTTCTTCATGAACTTGTCTAGTATTTTTAGAACTTCCTGTGAAATAATAAGAATTGGTATGTCTGTCGTCCCTAACCCCGACTGGCAATGTCGAAGCAGAAACAAAAATAGGAAAACCAAACAAAAATCTGGTAAATATTTTTCATCCGGAAGAAAATGTGTGGCATTTCTCTCATCTAATAATTATTAATGTGTATAATAAAGCTGTTTGTGTGACGACTCGAGCGCATCCCAATCAACGACAACAATAACAATGAACGAGAAATTGCTTGATTACAGGTAAAGATTCACCGCTTTATAGACAAAATAGTATAAACAGAGGGCATCCTTGTTGTGAATATTCCCACCGAATTGGCCACAAAAATGTTTGCAATCACTGTCAATAGTGTTCATTGTTGTTGTCAAATGTCAATCACAATTGAATTATGTATTGTACGGTCATTATTGTCATTAGTTTCGATGCCCGGCCTAACGAGAGGTAAACATGTTTTATGAATAATTGACGCAAAGAAATGACATAACACTCGAGTCTCGAAGTCCATAGAGTTCTGTCTGATATTCTCGCGGAAGTACTTTCGTGTCTGCGATATAATCACAAACTCTGGCGATTCCTGGGAATCAACTCTTTATGAATGAACGCGTGATATAACGCCAATGGTATGGCAGGCAATGAGAATGTGACTTAACTGTAATAACATTTAACATTATGATTGTTCAATGATAGATCATTCCATTCATTTGATTCTAATTCGAAAAAAGGTATAATAAAAATTTATTACTTTATTTGAGTTATTTGTTTCGAATAAATAGAATTCGAGGCAAAACTTATTGAGCTTTTGATGTCAGACATCGTTCAGCGTTTGGCTCGGAATGAGTTCAACATAACAACTAATTTCATGATATGATCGTTAAGTTTATTCGAAACATTTGGCGTAAATTAAATTCTGGTTTTGTTTTAGTTATCAAATGTTAGTTTAAACACATAGAGAATGAAACACTGGAAATGAGTCCAGAAATTCTGTATGCGATCGGCGATCAGAAACCATGATATCCTTGATTTTGAAAAATACTTCGCGAAATATAACCCAAAAAATATTGTGTACTTTAAAGTAAGCGATAAAATATTTTTATGCTATAAATACATTAAATTGTATGCGAAATGCTATATATGTCAAGTATGCGACCAAACTTGAGCGACTGGTTTGCTTCTGGTCTCCCATACAAGTGGTCTCTCCAAAGGTCTCTCTTCGGCGAGTGAGCGATGAACAGTAAGCGGACAGCCGTTTCGTAAATACCAATAGATTTATTAGTTTCGTATATGTGTTTAAATGTAATTATTAGTTAATAGCAAACAATTAAAAATGGCAATGAGTTCTGTGCCAAAGCTATTCGGCCCTCAATCGACTGCCTCTCCAATGGCTATTGGAGTCAGACGTTTCGGGTTTACATTAAAATAAGAACTTTTTGTGTTCTGATTATTCAAATCTATGCGCGGATTATATGCTAAGCGTTAACCCATAAAAGCGTTTTCTTTACTCAATTAATTATTCCTCTCTTTATATTTCTATTGAATAGTTGTTCTGAAATGTAGAACACTTTTGATTTTTTTTTGTTCTTTTGTTCTATAAGTATAATGTGTTTTAGGCGGGTTTCGAAGGCGCTTATGTATAATAAGCATTGCCTGCACTTATAATGCTATGCATACAAGTCTATGGGTAATAGGATTCCGTAGCATCTGTTATGGCAGGCACTAACATAGCAGAGATTGGGTCATTTTCATGTGTTACCTTGTTCCTATCAATTATTCGTTAGCTAGTGATTAAATTTAGTACAATATTTTGTCGGATAAAATCGAAATAATGGTTAATAGTGTTTATGTATTATACTTTAAACGAGGCATTAATTGGTTTTTTCATCATTCACTTCTAAATTGATTCTTTCTAAAGGCGA
>JAQGCD010000216.1:0-12036 GCA_034698965.1 Zygoribatula sp. | reverse complement strand
TGTGTGTCTTAATATGCATTCTTTCCTCAAAATCAAAAATTATTGTCTCTTTTATTTCACCACTAATTACCCTTTCATGTGATAATATTTTATAGCACGACTAATATTAAATTTAAATTTTTCCACAACTTATCCGTAAAGAATACGAACAAAAGAATTACAAAGTCATCAACGATTGGAACACTTTTATGGTTTGTGTTATCAAAGTTTTGTGAACCTTAACTAATACAGTGATCAAGTCTGTTTTATTTAAGTAGAATTTAAATAATTTTATTCAACGACTAGATAGTGATCATTAAATGTAAAATGTTTGCCAAATAAAAATAGTTTTTAATTTAAAAAAAAAAAACAATAGAGCCAATGGAATTTTAAGGAGTCTTAATTTTAACATTGCAGTGAACGTGGCTTTAGCCTAGCGTTTGAGACTTCTCAAATATCAATTGGCAATACGATCTTTATTATATAGATTCCTTCTCTCGCCAGATGTCTACACTTGTATCACACGTAAAGACATGTAGTCAGTGAAAGTTTATAAAGTCCAGTTCCTAACATTGCTGTCAATATGTCTCTGCTATGACAGTCTGGACTTCTTAAACTACAAGTAACAACACAACGAGTTTGAAATGTTTGTGTGAAGACATGTGAAGATTCAAAACAAACTTCATTGACAATCATCGACAATGTCAACAAACAAGCGAGTGATCTATTGCGGTGGACTGTCCGAAGAAGTGGATGAGAAGATAGTGGAAGCGGCGTTCATCCCGTTCGGTGATATAATCGATGTCAATTTGCCGATCGACTTCTCAACACAAAAACACCGCGGATTCGCATTCATCGAGTTCGAGTCGGCTCAAGACGCGACCGATGCCATCGACAATATGAACGATTCGGAGATATATGGCAAGACTATCAGAGTGAACATCGCTAAACCAGTTAAGCTGAAGGAAGGCTCGGCCAGACCTGTCTGGTCAGATGACGCTTGGCTACAGAAACACGCCGGACAGACATTGGAACAGAAGGATAATAAAGAAGGAGGAGATAGTAAAGATGATAATGAAGACAAAGGCGAATCTGAATCTAAGGGTGACAAAAGAGAGATTGAGATTGATGTCGAGGACGAAGACGAGTCTCCTGAGGCCAAGAAACTCAAAGCCAATCCTCAGGTGTTCTTTGACGTTAGAATCGACGGTCAATTCGCGGGAAGAATAAGAATAATGCTTCGCAAAGACGTGGTTCCACTGACCGCCGAAAACTTTCGGTGTCTTTGTACTCACGAAAAAGGCTTCGGATTCCGAAACACAACTTTTCATCGAATTATTCCAAATTTCATGTTGCAAGGTGGTGACTTCACCAACAACGATGGAACGGGTGGCCGATCCATATATGGCCGCAAATTTGAGGATGAGAACTTTGTCCTGAAGCACACGGGAGCCGGCATTCTCTCGATGGCAAACTCAGGTCCCAACAGCAATGGCTCCCAGTTCTTCATAACAACCGCCCGAACCGATTGGTTAGACGATAAGCATGTGGTGTTTGGACAAGTGGTCCAAGGGATCGAAGTCGTCAAACGGATAGAACAATGCGGATCCAAAAGCGGGAAACCGAACAAAAAGGTTATTATAAGCAGTTGTGGAGAATTGGTATGAACGCCAACAACAATACCAATGATAAATGTAACCATGATTTTGAATACAGCATCACATCTGTCGATGTAAAGTCAACTTTTCATTAAAATAAATTCACTAAATTCATTATAATTATTGTCTCTATTATTTCACCACTAATTACCCTTTCATGTGATATTTTATATCACTCGACTAATATTAAATTTAAATTTTCCACAGCTTTTGTCCGCAAAGCATACGAATAGAACAATAAAGTCGTCAACGATTGGAACACTTTTATGGTTTGTGTTATCAAAGTTTTGTAAACCTTAAGTAAGACAGTGATCGAGTCCTTTATTTTTAAGTAGAATTTCAATTATTTTATTCAACGACTAGATAGTGATCATTAAATGCAAAATGTTTGCCAAATAAAAACAGATTTTAATCAAAAAATCTCAACAAAATATAGTTAAAACAAAAAAATGTTATCCAAAACTTGGAATCAAAATCTCAACAAAAAATTAGGAGAAAAGCAATTCTTACACATTGACCGACAGATAGAGAGTGAGTGAGAAGTGAAGAATATTATATTAAATAAATTTTTGATATTTAATTAAATATAATATTTTGTTTGATTAATGTAAGTATAATTATAATGAATGAAAATGACAGTTAATTTGTATTATTTATTAAAATAGAATAACATTGTATTTCTTAACGATATTAATAGGGATTTTGATTATCGCCTCAAAATAGTTATTAAGTCTTTTTAAAGTTATTTAAATTATAATTTTGCAAAAGTTTAACATTCAATGGGAAGGTTAGGCACTTATATCCGTAAGTGATCGCAGGCTTTGACAACAACTTCAGCTGCACTTTGAAGGGCGTCCGACGGCCCGACCGAACGTTAGGCGGTCGGACCGGAGCCGAGAGTTTTAGGAACAGAACTGATTGCCAACAGTTTTCATTGAAGTCTAAAGGAAATTAGATCTTTGCGGTTGCGATGGATTTGTTGCCATAACTTTGTTGACAAAGTTGACGATAGCAGAGGCCGGTTGGTCCGAGTCATGTTCGGCAAACAGATGGCACTGATTGTCGGTCTTACTACCGGTCTTTCGAGCAACGAATCCGAAGAATAAGCTGCGAAACAAAGTCAAGTCAATCAAATTGAGCTGAAGGTTCACCACAAAGCATACCACTCAATGATAGCGTTGCCGTCGGGTGACTGTTGTCTCCATTTCCGACAGTCAGGGTCTATACCACAGAAGCTCACAGAATTCATAGGATAGTGACGGCGGAAGAAGAGTCTGTGGGAAGTGAATGACAATTAGAACCAAAACTTAGAAAATTGGCGCCAAAACACAAAAGACAATTGAGTACCGATGAGAGTTGTCCGTAAGCGTGACTCCCTTGGAATTGACCTTGAAGTGGACGATAGTGGGCACCGGTTGCGGTCTCACTGCGGTCAACTCGTTGATGGCCTTGCGGACTGCTTGTGGTCCAGTAAGCGATTCCATGTCGACAGTGATCAGGTAGAGTACATTACAGGCGGCGCCTTCCGATAGTATGTTTGCCGGAGAGACGTTCGCCAAACTATTCATCAGTGAGTCGACTGATAGTTCGCCGAATGGGTCAGAATCCGGAATAAGTAGTTTACACGGAAGTGCCATCGATGTGACTGAGTGTTGATATACAAGTGCTGAGAGGCTGCCGAACGTGGGCTCATCGGGACAGCCCTTAAGCCTTACGCCTTTGCTCGTGGGCTCAATGAGGAAATGGCGAACCAATTCGCTTGATATGTCTTCTATGCAAACAAATGGGATCAGTTTGTAAGTCATATTAGATAATAGGTGTTTATACTTGTCTTTGTTTGGACATTCGGGGGCAGAGCCGCCACTTTGAGCGCCAGACCAAAAGCGCCGGGGAATGAATGGCTGTCGCGGACCACAAAACTGCCGCTCGGCCTGTCTTTCAGTATGTTGATTGCTGTATAATGACCAGGATTTAGTATCTTGCTACGACCAATCACTGCACTCACCTTCTTCTCTGCTGATATTGGGTTTATACCAATAGCTGGAAGTATCTTTGACAAAGACCGGGTGTTGTGTTATCACTTCGGAATCGTTGATCGATAGCAAACTCGATCTCTCCGACTGTCCGTAATATACAGAGTTTGATGGCGAGTCGGGCCGACTATCGGCCCGATAGTCACGACTGTGTCCTCCAGAATAGGGGGGACTCTGTCCTCCTTTCCTGCAATTCAAACAGACTTTTTAGAAATGTTTGTCTATTGAAAAGTTTGTTCTCTTTGATTACATAATCGGAACAATTGACGGAACAATTGACGGACAAAGCAAAGAATGAGAACTAAGGTTTGCGAACGAATGAGCGATGAATTGATTGAGGCTTTCAATTGAGTATTTGATCAAAATTCAAAACTCAAGTCATTTAATCTAAAAAATGTTTCAATTAATTAATGCGCGCCCACACTCGCCATAGACGGGGCGCACAGGTATTGTGCGATCGGCACAGAATGGGCTCTATTTTTATCGTTGAACTCACGCAATAGGCGTTCAATAATGAGATTAAGGAATGCAAGAATCAGAGATTGAAGTCTCACCTGAGAAGAGGCGGACTTCTTGAGTGCTGATTCATATACGGTGTGCCCGGAGTTGTCGGGAAGTTTGGCGTTTTCGGTCGATCGGAGGTCGGACTACCGCTACTTACAAATGACGGCGACCATGAAGTCGGGGCTTCAACGGTAGCGGTCTATTAGACAGTGATAGCAAGTTTGAAAACGGGTTCAATACTCGGGGTAATCGGTGAACTACCTTATAAGAAGGGGTCGAGTGTTTGGGCCGCACAGAGTCGACCTCATCATCAAACGCCTCCGTCTTCATCAGCAGCCCATCCCTTGCGTTAGGCATATAGATGTGGTGCTGGTTATAGGGATAGACACTTCCGTAGAGGGAAGGAGAGCCAACGATCTGCTGGGGACTCGTTTTGTTGCTCGACATGTCCTGCTGGGCCTCCTGATGTGCCCGCTTCACACTGACAAATGGTCGCTCCCTATCGTACGAGTTGTCCGACTTTTGGCGCTGCACTGGACGACTAGGCGTTTGCCAGATATTCTTGCTCGAAGTTCTGGCCGGTAAGTATGGCGATGGAGAAGTAGGGGTCGTCTTCACATTGGCTGACGTGTTGATGTGAAGTGGCCGGGAGTAGGGCGGCGAAGACTCGCGGGAAGACTCTTGCGACGGTATTCGATGCAATTTGGTCACACTCTTGAGCTCATCCATGAGTCGCTGCTCTTTCCAATATCTATCTTGAACATATTTTCCCTCGTGTTTGGTCTTGAGCTTGCGTTGCTGCCTCTCAAGCCAAGTGAGTGGCACTCCATCCTCACTGAACGTCTCCTGATATGAAGACGAGGCGTAGTCACTGAACACGTCGTCGGCATCTCTCGGGTCACTGTCAACCACTTTTGGCACATAATTTTCGGTCACATAGGCTGTTGACTCGGAGAACACTCTTCGTCTCTGAAGAGCGGGTGAACTGGCGGTCACGCCATAGGAAAATGGTTGACTGCCCGGTGGACTTCGGTATGGGTTCCGGTCGTCTGAGCTTTGAGATATGGGTTTAGTTAAGAAACGAGTTTGGATTAAATCCGTTGGACTAGCGGGTCGGTCACCGAACGAGTAGTGTCCGCTCCCGTTGTGCAGCGACTTCGGCGAACTGTATTCACTCTGTTGGCGCTGAGGCACGGCTGGAGCCGTGGGCGAGCGGGCGATAGACGAGTATATGTTTTGGCCTCTGGAAGAGGTTTGGGATGTCGCTGAACTCGATTTGCGTAATGTGTTTGTAGTGCTCGGGTGATCGGGAAGCGTTTGGATCTGTTCCAACATTTCACGCAACAGTTCGTCCAACGCTTCCTGTTCTTGAGAAGTCGGCCCATTATGTTTGGACCTGTCGTCTCCGTTTTGGTGGTGCACTTCTACCTCTACATTGATAGGCGAGTGATATCCGCTGGAAGGACCGCCGTTCGGCATGTTTGCTGTGGTTTGCTGAGGAGCAGCTGAAACAGTGGATGATATGCCGGAGTCGATGCTTACGGTATGTGGACCGTCATCACAAGCATTGTTACTGGCGCTGATCGGCAGAGAGAATGTCACCGGTGACTTCTTGGGCCCTGTCTTGGCCACTGTTGCGTACAGACTTCCATCGATGGGACCGTAGGTATACGCTGTGGTGCCGGTTCTCTGCTGCTGTTGCTGCTGCTAATGGGACGGAACAGAGCGGGGATTAGTTGTGTGACTATAGTTAGTGATGTCAGTGATTGCGGGCAAACAACAAATTAGTTTGAGCTTCACTACAATATCGATTTTGCAGATCAGTGATTAATCAACCCCTCCCTCGGCCCTAAATCACAATGGGATTAGGGTTGAAAGCGTTGGCATACCGTTAGGTCAAGGGGTTTGCCCATAAGTGTTAGACACGATCGGGACTCGTAAGGACTCGTAAGGCAGTGACGGCAATGACTGCAATGACGGCAATGACGGCAACGGCGCGGTCGGCCGTTCGGGGTATACAATGTCAGTTCTGGCAACTATTCAAGTGAAGACTATTCCAGTTCTTCAGTAATTCTCAATAAAGAGCACATCATTTGCATCACTGACTTCGACTTAACATTAGAGTTTATTTTAGTGCCGATTCCTCTAATAATAAAAAGTGAAGTCTAAACTATACGCATATATAAAAGTTATCGGTGTCTAAGCGTAATGGTTATCGCTATCTATGTGGCGATAAGTATGTGTTAACTTCAAGTCTCTTAATTTAATTCACTTATCAATTATTATATTGAATACTTGATCTCAATGTTCCAATGTTTGAATGTTTGCCGGCAATAGAGCACAAACAACAAGGCATACAAACTTATATGAGTAACGAAAACGAGCGCAAGTGATGCAAACGATGCGATTGCAAAATAAATATTGTCTAATATATGCTATAATATATGATAAGCACACAACACATGAGCACTGAGGAGCGCATACAGAGCACAATGCAGTTATACATCAAGGTCTGTGCGGTCAGAGGAGAGATGGGTGATCGTCAATGACCGGATGGCTGTGATGCGGGACACGGGATGTGATAGCAGTGATGGCAAAATGGAGATGAGTTCACATCAGTCACTCGCATTCACTTGCATTGGGTGCACATTCAATGCTCTTTGGCTAACACTTAGCTCGAGTCAACTTCACTGACTTCACTGACTTCGCTCTGACTTAGCCTTCGCCACATTCGCTGCTCAATGATAGCGATTGTCTGACGAGTTCGTCAGTTCGTTCACAACGACTTTGGCTCTCGTCTCTCGCGATCGGAGTCGTGTCCCAACATATTCCAACATATGTAGGCGCTCTTCGCTCTGTGCACTTCGCTCACACATCTATTGGAATCAACTAACGCTATACCTTTAGCTGAGCCACTTTTGGCATGTCTCGAAAAGGAATATCTGGGCGGCGTTTAATGCATGCACAAGAGGTTAGAGCAGCGGTTACCACACTTTGAGTTCATTTGCCACCAGAGAATTGGGCAGACAATTGGGCACAATTGGGCACAATTGGGCACAAGACTCGACAGTGAGGCACAAGACTCGACAGTGAGAGACACATTGGCCGACACACGGCGTGTCGGCTCGAGCCGTGTCTTCAAGACATACATGTATGCCAGTCAGCCATATGGCAATGCAATCCATGGCATGCAAGCCATGGCAGTCGTCGGCCAATGTCTGCATCGCTATCGCAATAGTATTGCATATACTTTCCCATTGAATAGCGATGTAATTACTCTTTGCAAATAATAATTGTGTGTTTGCCCTAACTGTTCAGTAATGTCAGTAATGTCAGTATTGAGACCAGATGTAGGCATTTCTGTTTATGGACAACTAAGACATTGCACTTAAATCAATATATTATGAGATATATCCTGTTATTGCCATAAATTGTCGAATCGCCTGACTTTCGGTTAGGTTTTGCTGTTTGTTCTGTCGGTTCTCGAGGTTGTGATCCCTCGAAGCGAACACTTTTTGCGGTCAAATTGTCGACACTTTTTCCTATTCAGTGCTCTCTTTCCCTACTATTGAGGCAATCGTATTATGAAATGAACAAACTTTTTGCAAAATAATCCGATTTTAAATTTTAAATTTATTTACTCCACAGATATCCCTAATAACTAAAGCAAACGGTTCGCTAATATACAGCAATTTAATGATTATATATCATTAGACATATCATTAAATAATTATTGTATAGTATTATGCTGTTATAATATTGTTATATATATAATATATATTATATATAATGATGATTTACTGGCCATTAGCAATGCAAATCACCAATTTTGGAGAGCTTTCAAAGGCATTAGGAGTCTTAGGAGCCCCCGATTGTCTGCCCTAATCTTTAATATCATCATGATCAATTATGCCTAAGCAAAATCAAACATATTTACTTATCTAAAGCACCGCTAGAGTGACCAGCTTTGTTTAAACAATATTAAAAAGTGTCCTTGAATTTTATCAAAAGCTCAGAGTAATCATAATTATATCTTAGGCGACATTCAGTCTTTTGGTGTCTAAAAATATTTTCTTGAATTTAATGTATTTTTAAAATTAGACTTTAGAAAATTCTTAAGCACATCATGGTAGATTTAGAACAACATACCTTAAATCTGGTCACCGTAAGCAGCGCTCATTTCACTTATTAGATCAGATATCTTTGAAATCAATTGTTGAGAGAATCCATTCCATTATTTACATTGCATTACAAGCGCTGCTAATAATTTTCGGCATTTCTTAATTAAGGCCATAAATATCTTTAATTGCACTGCACTTCAAAAGGAAAATCGAGTTTACTTTTTGTCGCAAACTTTTTTTTCTCTTTTAGTCGAATCGGCAAAAAATTTCATTACAAAATGATTTTGTTTGCATAAATCAATCGTAAGAAATGCCATAAAAATAAATCTTTTTCAAAAATTTACATTTAATTTAACACAAATTTTTGTGCAAGAAATCTAATATTAAGTTCGCATTCGGAGCACACGTCAGACCACTATTTGCCTCCCATTTACTAGTTTTTTGCTATCATCTTCGGTCAATTGCTATCATTTGTATCGCATTGAATGAATTTTTTATGAACGCGTTTGATCTCTAGTTTTGATCGTAGGTGTGTTTAGGTGTTAACACTATTATACATATATAAAAAGGCCGCTGATCTCACTCTTGCAGAAGGCAAAGGACAGCACTGACAGCACACAGAATGCAGAGAAAGAATTCGATGCCTTCACTACTCTCCGATCCCGAGAACCGATTGATTACATAAATATTCTTACATAAACACAAATAATCTGTTACTAAGTTCGGCCGTGAGCTCAATATTGGTCGACTGTGTGCCCCAGTCGTGTGCAATAGTGCACAGTCGGCCTCAACTGCACCTCTTATCTACAGTAAATGTTAACTTTAGGCAAGTTTAGTTCACTTTAGTCAATGTTCTTAATGATTATGGAGAGAACATCGCGCCTCAAATAAAGGCCAGCGGTTGGGCCAACCGTTGGACCAACCGTTGGGCCATAGGGCGAGGTATGTGCTCACTGTTCACTCTTCAGTGTACCTCTGCTCTGGCTCTGGCTCTGGCTGTCCATCGCATAGACCGATCACTGCCTCAGCCGATCAATGACTTACCCGATCACTGCCTCAACCGATCAATTGTTTACCCAATCAATGGTTGAGCCGATCAATGGCTCATCACATCAATGACACCACAGTATGGCTGTGTCTGTGGGTGACTGAGGCTGACTGTGGCTGACTATGGACTGACATTTGTACAAATTGACAACAAATATAGTATCATTAGTCGGACGAGAATGACACTAATGTCAAACTGAGCCTACAAAATACTAATTATATACCATGAGAGGCCAAAAATAAGACCGGAATTCACGACACAGTCATCCCTTTGGCTGTGAGACAGCTAAAGGAAAGTACGGTCTGACTGAAACGGTCTGACTCTCTGGCAGAGAGCCAACACTTGGAAGAGACGGTTCCAATTGGTTTTGGGCCAAAAGTCGGGTCAGTTGTCGGCAACAGTTGTCATAATCTTATACATCAATTGTGACATCAATGTGACAATCGGTGACATACCTGACAGAAGGGACAGTTGAAGTTGCAGTAGAGTTGGTCGACTTGTGTTGGCACGACTCGGCTCCGGCTATACTTGATATACTTGTCATAGTTATTATTATTGGTGTGTTTGTTGTTTTTGGTGGTGCGGCCACAGCACCAGTCGAACATTACGCCTAGGATTGTGTTACCACTGTCTCACTCTCTGCCACTCTCTGTCACTCTATGCCAATACACGATTATCCTATGAGTTGATATCAGGCGCACGAAGACATGCCTCGGATGTAACGGCTCAGGAGCTGAGCGGCCGAAAGGTTGGACTGAGTGAAGAGGCGCCTAAACGACTCTGCCCTTGGTTACCATATACTATGGCATCGAGTGATCGGCATTGGCACGGCTTATGGCACACGGCTTATGGCACAGAGCTATGGCACAGGCATTGGAACGGGCATTGGAGTAGGCATTGGAACAGGCATTGGCACCGCACAGGCATAGCCACTAAACGCCACTAAACTCTGGCTTCAGTCGCATCTGAAAGTCTATTCACTGAACAGAACTAAACAGAACTCAGTAAACAATGTAGAGTAGAGTTTGGTTAGTCTGTGCTCTCCAGCCAGGAGTCAGTCCGATGGCAAGCGTTCAGTTGAGGCGAGCGCTCAGTCAGGAATTTTGCAGACCTTCTGAGGTTCAGAGGTTTAGGCGAAGAGTGGCGGAGAGCCACAGCAAGAGAGCCCACAGAGAGCTAGAGCTCGAGAGAGAGAGAGGTTAGGAGAGACACTGCGAGAGCCACAGAGAGGAGCCAACTGGCGATTCATGGCATCACTCAAACTGTTCCCAACTGAGCCTAAGGCACAAAAGCCAATCGGTTTTCAGCCAAAGGTGTTTCCCGTCAGCGCTTCAGCAAAGAGACCATAATTCCAAAGTTAGAAGTTATAAACATTCGGGTTATGGTGTGCGCCGACTCGACTCACGAGAGATATTGGAAAAGTAAAGGAATAGGCAATGAATAGTGCATTGGGGCAAAGGATGGCATGGAATGGAATTGCTATTCAATGGTTAGGGGGAAGGGATAACACAGTAGGGATAGCACTGCTTAGCCAAGCAATTGAACTCTTCTTCGCTAACAGCCATCCGAAGCCATCCGACAAACATAAGAATTGTTGTGCAAACAGAATCCTAACGCTTATGTCCTCAATTGCCAAAAGTGATGGCAACGATGCCAACGATGCCATCGATGCCATCGAGTCTATGCCTGTCTATACAGTCATTACAGTCAATGCATTGACGAAACACTTTTTCGCACGAAATTACTTTCAATGCAAACACATTTTTATATTCCAAATGTTTGTTCATTAAAGTTTAATTATGTTTAATCAAGTAATTAGTTGTTTTGTGTTGCCTTCTAGAGTCTAGAATATGTTTATTCTGGAACACCATTTGGAGGATAATTATTGTGAAAACAAACTTTTTTCGGTCAAATCAAAGCTTCAAAGAAGTTATTCATTATATCCGAAAGTCTTTTATTTTGTTTTTTAATTTATAAATTCCGACATTAATTCCAATGCGAGTCGAAAAGCAAAGTTTATACAACGCGTGCCGTCAGTACCGTCAGTGCCGTAACTCTCTGTTCACTGTCTTCTCATATCCGGGTTTCTCTTATTACTTAATAAGTTGGCAACAATTCTCTTATTACTGAAAGACGTTTGAAAGATGTATTGAAATGATCGTTCATTTGTGAGTCGAAACACTCCAACGCTCTACTAATTAGTGGGATGTATACCACTGTTAGCCAGTTATCAACACTTGTTTTGCTTGTTTTGCCGCCCGAACACCACTTAATTGATAATAAAATTACATTAAATCCAAACCTTTATATTCGATGGCAATTATTATTTAAATATTCTGTTTTAAAACTATTTCGCAAATGATTTTAAAAAGTGATAAAAGTAATAAAAGTGGATATAAAGTCAAGAGTAGCTGAATATTGAGAGTCATATATAAAGAGTGTGAGCCAAAAGTGAGCATGGTCACGTTAAGTACAGGCATCGGCAACCCTGGGGCAAGGGGGTAGAGTCATTAAGGTTGTTCACCCCTAAGCCTATTAATTAAATCGATATATTTCTATATATCTTTCGATATATCTATGAAAATAGTCGGGGCAAAAATATCCAGGTAAATTTTAGTCCAAGTTAGGCCCTTTTTGCGAATTGCAAGCCATTGTTATCCCAGGAACGAGAAGTTCTAATACATTCCCCTTCT
>JAQGCD010000215.1:0-12054 GCA_034698965.1 Zygoribatula sp. | reverse complement strand
TATGATAATTAATATAAAAGATTTTATTAGAAAAAATTATTTTTGTCCTCGATTTGTATGCCAACGACTCCAGTGATGTCATAAACGAACGAATAGAAAATTCTGATTTATTCTTTTGAACATTATTGTAATTATGATATGTAATGTTACGAAATCTCAACAATGTCATGAAAAAATCGAAATTTTCGATCATATAATTGAATTTGAAACGTTGAAAATATTCAAATTTATTTCGCAAGTAAATTCAATCTTTTCTTAACTTAACAATATAAACTTGCTCTTTCCTAGTCAAACATCTAGCACTCAATTTTGAATTATCTGTGCACTCTTTGCTCATTTCCATGCTCATTTAAATAAATTGTACTTTTCGTTCCACTACCAGAATGATGGAATGCAAATAGCTCGAGACAACATTGAACTAGTCAAAGTAAAGAGCATAGATAGTTGAGTTACTAGAATGACCATGGCAATGATGACAGTGATGGCATGGATGGCAACGAAGCCAATGATGTCTTCGATGCTTTGTTCGTAAGAGTCGTTATTGGTTTTCCATTAAGAATTGAATTTTAAATTTAGGCAAAAAGTCAATTTTCGTCGTTTATATGCTGATTGATATCGAATAGACTGGAAAAATACCCGAATGAAGTCGACTGGCAATAACGAAAACAATCTTGCTTGTTTTCTATCACATTTAGTTCTTGGTCTCTTTCATTAGCATCTCATTATTTCAATACTTATTGTTATGCCGGTGCAAGTTGACACAGCGTATACTAATTAATTCCTCTAATTATGTTAATAAATAAAATAAAAAGTGCTCTGAGTTTGACTACAATGAGTGCTCTTTTTTTCGATGGCAAAGCGTTGACAACAAATTAATGCCAAGTAAACCGAAATTGAAATCAGAAATAGAATCGGATTTTTGTATAGTGAGCTAACAATACCTAGAACTTGGGTATAAGTTACTTACTATAAGTCTATCTAATGATCGTTTCTTCATCCAATAATTCTTTCAACGTCGTTAAATGTCTTGAATAATTCTACTGAAAGTTGAACCATCTTAAATAAATATTCATCAGGACTTTACCATACGGTACCTCTCATTAAGCTCTCAATTTTAAGCCTTCCAATGAAGAAGTTTCGGTGAAGAAGTCAAATTAATTATATTGGTGTCTTAAAATTGTCAGTCAAACTGATGAATATCAAACTTTTTATGCATAGAGATGAAGTATATCTGATCAAAACACAAGGGATAGAATGTCCATAATAGAAAATTGAATCCTTTGTCTAGACATGAGGGAGAAGCAATTATTGGACACCAATCCTGAATATGTCTGTGAATAATGAGATATATACGTGAAAACAAGTGATGTAAAGGACTGATTGTCAGCAATAAGAGACCAATGCCTCCCCATTGGACACAATCGGACGAATGTATGCTTTTATTGTCACAAAATATGACGAAACATAACCTTGTATTAGTTTTATTGGAATATTCATTGATATAAAAAAAAAGACTAAATAGTTTTTGTCGCTTTCATTCAAATCCATGTCAAATGTCACTATACATTAGAAAACATTTGATGCGAGCCAACCATTATATTCGAGCAAAAAGTGTTCAATATTTAATCATTTTCGGATTCGTTTTCAAGCAACAAAAACAAATGCTAGAAATCAATAATCGATTTATCATAGAATAGCATTGTTTGCTATTTGTTTGCACAACAGAGACGTCCAGATAGAAGACAATGGTCTTTTCTGAGCTCAAGTGTCACACATTGATTCAATGTGTTTATGGTCACCATTTGGCTCCAGAGTCACAATTACTACAACTCACAGACAATACGAGGCAATGAACGAAATCTTCTCAGCTGTCAGCCACCAAGCTCTACCATTCAAGATGGTTCAATTTTATAGGATAGAAACTTAATTTCTCGAAAATTATAGTTTGGAGATTACATATTCGAGATTAGAATCTTATAAATTATTTTAATTTTGGTATTCATGTGAGCTTCAGAAGGAGTTGAAAAGACTTCATGATATGGAAGCACAATATGGAAAGATATTAAACTTCTCAGATCTGAGCACTTCTTTTGAGAAAGTCTCAGCACTTATTTTATATTTTATTTAACATTTCGTTATTCTATTTCAATGTGAATTATTACAAAGTGGACCATAAGTCTTCTTATTAATAAAACTCTAATTTCTTGAAAAGTATAGGAAATAGAAAGCATAAGATTTTTACGATTCGAGGAAGAGTATATAATCTAGGAATCTCCACCCGCGATCCTATCGGCTCTAGTTTTCGAGATTCTCTTCTAACAAAAGGAATTTGACTGACCTATAAGGGACCTACTGTAGAGGGACTAGCTTCAGAGGGGGATAATTCCTTAAAGGGAGGAAAAGGTGGCGGTCCGTATAAAGGGAATCGCGGCTTCGCTCAATACTTGTTTTTCTCAATAATCTTATAATATTACCAGAATTAGTTAATTTCAAAATTGGTCACGAAACTTATCATTGGTTTAAGAAATTATTAACTTTAACTCTTCGTGAGGACAATGCATTTTATTTCGTCTTCCTATCTTTAATACATTTTGAGGAATTTGAGTATTAAAAATGAGAAGACTTTTGGATCACTCTGTATATTTTTCTTACACAAAAATAAAATTCATATCAGATATGGATGTCTCGAGTGTTCGAACCGAGATTATCAGCGACTGAGCCACTGCTCGGAGAATCTGTTTTCCAAATCTGTCATTCGTAAACTGAATGACATTCCCTTAATTCTAGCCTTTTCTCCCAATTATTAGAATATTCTGTGATTTCCAGATAAAATTTCAATTTGTTGTATCATTTGAATTCATGAGTCAGTCGATTGGTTTTGCTGAGATGTGATCGGAATGCAAGTTCAGAGTGAAGTCCGTTGGGTGTCTCAAGTGGTGAGCTTTAGCGGTAATCGATTTTAAAGGCTAATAATTGATTTCATCCAATGGAATGTAAGATTTGCTTCTTTATTCCATTAGCCATACAGCAAAGGATCGATTCTCGCCTTTGTTTCATTCAAAATGTGCTGAAATATTGGCTCCGATTGATTGATTTGTTCGAATAGCTTTTTCTCCGAATTGTGAGACTAAGCCAATATGACATTTCCAGTTTCAAAGCCTTTCTTCTAGGGTTAACACATCTCTATATCCTAGCATTTAATTACAATTCCGTTCATTTTTTAAAATTTAATGTTTTTTTTATCAACCACTAAATTTTAAAAATAAACTTTTTCATTTAAACTATAATTTTACTAGACAAATATAAAGATTAAAACTTTCTCAAGCATTACAGATTCCCTTATTAGCTCATGCATATGACAACCCTACTCTTCTCTTGGAAGCCATAAATTGGGCTCCGATTCAATTTGCAGAGACATTGTATGTGAAAAGATTGTTGCAGAGCCTGATGAGACCGGAGCAGCATTGACACATCAAGTTTGCATTCTCAAACCAATTATTATGTGACTCTTGTTGTGACTATGAAAGAATATTCGAGTTCACCTCGCGGCTATTGGATAATAAAATTTGGTTTTTCCACCAAGCAATTTAGGTATTTTCCAAGGCAAATAGACTCGATCTCTTACTTTAAGGATCGACTGAAAGAAGATCCTGGATATGTGGCCATTTCGATAAAACAGTGATTTTCTTTTCAATTATGTCAATAAATATTTATTTAAATTCAAAATTGATTCTCATTTTAGTCCATCAATGAGATGAATGATATGGCGCCCACACTGAGTCCGCCTTTCATGACATTATGTGCCAAAATATTTTCATTACATTCGACTTTGAATAAGAAAATTAAATTTAATTGAACTCTGTGTGTGTTCCAAAGGATTTCAATGATTTGATTTATTAACGTCATTGAAAATTAAAGTCATTTAAATTGAAATAAGAATTGAACGAGCATTCCCTGCAAACTATCCCACACCAGAAGATCTGTGAATTTGTTAAATGATAATTTTAATTTCTAACTATCGTTATATCAAATTATCAATATTTTAAAAAATTGTTATTTTTCATTGTATAACTAAATTAAAATTTTTCTTTATACTCTCTACTAGACTAATTTTATATCTGTTCATAAAACGGTCTCTTCGATGCTTGTTATAATATGAAAGAGTGATCACAGATTATATACTTAGGTTTTGCTTAAAATATTATTCTAAAAAAATTTACGACCAATTTATATATAATTGAAAAAAAACTGACGATTGCTTTCAAACTCTTTTAGCAATTCAATGCTCGAAATTTTGCTTAATTTTGACCAAAGATTTATTACCATATTTAAAGATTGATCAAAAGCAACACTTTTATGGTCGAACTCATTGGAGCGATATTTAAATTGAATTAATCGACAATTTAAACGTAGACTTTGAGTCTTTGACGAATGACACGTAAAAATATTTAGATTACCACAGATCTCCATACAAATTACTTGAATACCCTATTGGCCATAAGAATGAAACTTATTTAACTCATACCTTAATTTAATCTGGGAAAAGTAAATCTAGTAGAGAGACTCATTTATCATATTTACTTTCTTTCATTGAGAGGGTTCCCTTCACAAGTTTGGTAAAAACGCCATTTTCCACGAAGCGGAGCGAGTATATAATCTTGGATTCTCCTACCCCGGCCCTAGCAGCTTTAGTTTCCGAGATTTGTTTCTAACAAAGGGAAAATGATCTCACTGGTCTATGAAGAAGCCGACTGACCTGTTTCCGTAAAGTGGTCAGTAGCGATCGGGTTTCCCGATATACCTTTGCTAGTGAAGGAGTCTCGGTAAAGTGTCCAGTGGCTGCTTATAAAATACTGGCCCAAAATATCATTGCTTATTGTTGTGTGAATTTCCTAAAGCATTCTGGCTTTAACCTCTATAACTATTAAGTCTGGCTTAACAATTTCATGTTTTTCAATTCATATATTTATTGTGCTCTCCGCTTCGTAGGCTGTAGTCTTCATAGAATGCTTGTTTTGGTAAGAATTTCCTTATGACATCTCTGATAATAAACCTTCCTATTTATTAAGTTATTTCGCAAGTAGCTTCACAAAGATATCTATGATAAAATGTTAAGACTTCTGAACAATTTTCGTCTTTATCTCAACATTAATTATGAAAAACAATGCGGAAAATCAACTCAACTTTTAAGGAGTTTATTCCACCCTTTCATCAAAACAGAGATAAAATTAACTCAATTAATAGAATCGTTGATGAATTGAATCAACGATTGTCAATCGTTGATTGGGCCACAACTAAGTGTGAGGTTGAGCCCAAAGGACAGTCGTTTTTATCGCTACTGAATGTCGAGTGCACTGCAGTTCCCGTGAGATTGTGCCCAATGCAATGGTTTTGTTGATTAATTGAATTGAAGATCTCATTAAAATACAATTTGTGTTTTATGTGTCATTAAAATCTACTAATTAAACATTTATTTTTTAAAACCATTAGAACTTTTTTATTGCATTTCGAGCAAATTAAAATTCCAGAAGTTATATCTGTAAAGTAATTTGCATTATTTTGATAATTTATTTATGTAATTATTTTGTCGGAATTGCTCCTGAAAAAATGGGAATGTTAACTTAAACAATATTCAATATTCTCCTGACATTAGAATCCTTGCGCAATAATTGAACCGAGTACAATAAAGGTTATCAAAAACTAATTAAGAATTCCTCAATTAGAATCAATGCCAACATTAATGCAACTTTATTACTATTTCGCATTGTATTTCGCAAGAATTTAGTAATATAAAGAGCAATTCAAGCTAAACAACTAATACAAATGGAATTGAAGTTGAAATAAATGGTTCTAAAATTTATGCTTTTCTCCTAAACAAGTCTCTTACATGAAGAATACAACAACTCTTGAAAATAATAAATGTTCGTTGTTCTTTTATGCAAATTAGTTTAATCCCGACAATCTTAAGATACCTGCAAAAGAGAAATCTTGGGCAATACTTTGTAAACCTACCTAAACCTAGGCTAAACTGAGTCAATGAACAGAGCATTTTATATTACAAATGGAATATTCTTGTATCGCTGTTCCACACCTGCAACCAAGGGAGTCATCGGCAGACTATCAAATCCCAGACTGCACTAACTAGACTATAGATGTAAACCCAGACGAACTATTGCGAGTTTTAACTGATTAATAATTAAATGTTGTGAAAGCATTCTTTAGTAAACGTGGTTATCTATACAGACTGTCTCACTGTAGAGATCGTTATCTGTTTCGGTCACTCAAGTCTCAAATGGCGTATTAATTAGCATTACTTCATGGCATCCGTGCTCTGTCTATGAGTTAAACAGTTTAAAGCCATTTAATAACAAATAATTGGCAGAACAGGTGCTCTGAGAGATCGCTAACGTTAAGCAGTCATTCATTATTTTCTAAACAAATGTGAAATCACGTAAATATTTATGGATTGCAATTAAAAGACGACACACTTTTGCTTATTAGGCTGTTCTCACTCGGAATCACTATAAACGACCTCATTATTGCATAACTTGGTGTCTATGGTCAAGGATTGGCTAATCACTGACTTTAATAGGGTCGCCATTGAGGTGACCACACATTTGTCGATTTTCATTTCTTAATATTTTACTGAAAAATTATGTAACCTCTCAATTAAAAATAAAATTCTTGTTGCTAATAAAAATTAATAAACAAGTTATTAAGAAAATTTTAATCTCCTCTTGAAAAAAAAATAATTCCATGTTTTCAAATATTGAAAACTGGTCGCTATAGTCGGCACATGTGTAACACAAGCGTCCGACAAATTAATGAAAATAATTAACGTGACATCCAATTTAGATGAGTTTAGTGTTCTAGGTATTACATGTAGCGATGTATTTGATTCTGTGGAAGAGCATCAAAATTAATTAAATTTGCATGCATAAGCCCAGATTAGAGAGATACAGTACATGTATGAGCTATGAGTTTGGTAGCTTTCATACTACTTATACAAAATTGCGACCAAAAAGAGTCGGCTTATTCATTAAAATTATTCGCTGATAACATCGCGAATGGAAATCACTATAACTATGACTTTATATAGTGTTATATTAAATAATTTATCGCTCGTTAGTGAACCGATCAATGGTTGACCGCAGGAATTCCGGGTCCGATCAGAACTTTGAATTTCCGGTACATTTTTGGCTTTTATTAGAAATATTATGACCTTGTGCTCGATATTCAACACAAAAGTTATAATTATTGTCTGTTGGAAAATAAAATATTTGCTAGATAATTAAGCTAGCTACATTTGTTGAACAATACATTGAAGTAATCGATTGAAGTAAACAAAGCATTGGAAAGACTTGAAATGCTAAGTGAAATAATTGAAATTTATGCAAATTTGAATTGAATTGAGTTTGTGTCCGAAATTAAATTATCTTAATTTGGCTTTAATTTTAGTAGAGCCATGACATTAGAATTGCCAGACTTCTGGTTTTAAAGGAAAGAAAGTTTTATAAAATTTGTTAGAATTACTTTCATGCTTGAAAATTAATTTAGTGTTTAACTAATTAAAATTTATAAATATCAAAATTCTATAAAATTGAGAAATCATCAAAATATTTATTCGAATTTGAATTTGGAGTAAATTCCAGATGGTTCCAAAACAACATGGTCACTGTAAATGTTATTATGAAAATCATTAGTCAGAATGTCTTCTTTGGTATTGTCGGTACGAAATGTGCGGAATTTGAGACCGAAAGACAAATTATTTTCATTCAGACTCGAAATAAAAGCGAATATTGTTTTGTGCGACAAAAGTCGACAATCCGTTGAATAAAATTCACTCAATTATTAAACTATTTATTATGACTATTGAATGGAAGGACGATAATAAAGACAATGGTCGCTAATTTGTAACTAATATTAATGTCATTAATGCATATAAACCAATGAGTTTGCCGTTAAACGAGATAACAAAAAGGCTAATGAAGACCAATAAGTTTGGCCATTAGTTTAGTGAACACTATTATAACCGGTTCCGCAAACATCGTGTCCAAGGATTCAAAGACCGACTGACAATTGCGAAATCAGACAATCATTTGGCGAAAACAATTAAATTCAGACGTCTTTAGGCTCCATAACAAGGTGTCGGTCACTGAATTTATTGTTTTAATGTCTGAAACAGAACTCATTAAATGAGAAGAAAATAGCCATCGGTAAACTTTGGCTTCAATGTGTATTGACAATAAAAGGAATATTGAATTAAATTTCCTAAATTTAGGTCTAAAAAAACTAGTTTACAAAATGCTCTACCATGTAATTTCACCTCCTTGTTAATTTTCCTCGATTTAACTGAGTTTTAACTCTTGGCAAAGAGAATTTCTTGACCTTTCCCATCCCTTTTCAAGGTTTGCCAATGTCTGACAAAGACTGTGTGGTCAGAAAGTAAAGCGAAGATTACACCACTTCTTATATTGAACTTAGAAGTGAAGGCCTTCGCCGAAAATTCCAATTATTTTATTTATGAAAAGATAGAAAACGTTTAAATGGGAATAGACTTTAATAAACATTTGAAAAATGCGTGTTTTCTCTGAGTATTATTCCGGTTTAAGAGTTGGTAAGCGTTTGAAGAAATAAACTAAAATACTTAGCATTAAATCATTGGCATCGCATCGCACGACTCAATGCAAAGACAAACGTTCGGCAAGTTTTGTAAAAACTATAAATAACGAAAACGGATGATATGTTTAGGTATTTGTTAGCATTAAGAGTCATAATCCGTTCCTTTTTGCCACTTCTCTGTCTCTCAATGAGTGTCAAAAACGAATGCAAACGAAATTCACACCAAACTTATCTTTCGCTTACAATTCTTTAATGGAATTGTTGTGAATAGAGCTGATGGCCGCTAATGGTCAGTCCTTTCCGAGTCAGTAGTCAAAGGAGAACTCCAATAGCATTAAGTTACAGACTGAGAGATGAGTTACAGATAGAGTTCTGTCGTGCTCAATTAGAGCTGCTTGGTTAATCAATAAAATTAAAATAAACCTCTAGTAATCAAAACCAAAGACTAATAGTTAGTCTGCCTGGGTAAAAAAATTAATATTGAATAAATTAATTTGTTTCTAAAGCATTGGATTCTCATCATTTAGTTAGCATTGAGTTCTGTTGAGGACCTCTGGACCCTTAAATGACACCTACGAACATTTCAACCAAATCTGCAGACCTGAAACCCCTTAACTACAACACAGATAAATATTAAAATTTAATTTGACCTTTATTTAAACACCACTTTTCCACTCCTCAGATGAATTGTATGATAAATGTTTTAAAACCTTGATATACTAATAATTCAATTCTATACTATTCATTCAGTTTGTGAACTAAAATTGAAGCAAAGAATATAGACTTCTAATGCAATTTTCTCGCCTTATCTAATATTTGCTAACAAAGACCTGATTTCCAACTGTTATTAACTTAAGTCTTATTAATACTAACTATTTATAAATCATTGGAGCATATCGTAAGACAAAGAGAACAATAGGAGCCGAAGGGGTCTGCTTCTTATCAATAGCACAGCATTTGATGTTTTGGAGTAAATATTTTTGGAATATCTCAATGGAATGTACTTATAATTTCGATTTTGGAGTCATTGAGGCCACTGTTTTGGAGTCAGTCTCCCATTAAGAGCCCAACAGAGCCGGTGTTCGCCCAATCGGATGCCAAACGCCTAAACAGATATTCACAGCATTTGACTCATTGCTGTCTAACAAATGCTTCTTCACTCTCATCGAGTGTTATCAAACTTCTCGTCACATATTTTCTTAATCAATCACCCGAACAATACTTTTGTTTATAGTGTTTGCTATTATTCAGTATCGTTTAGACGAGAATTAAAATAAGATTCAATAAACTAATGCGAACACAGAACCAGAATATCGTTAGGCAATAGTGAGGCAGACATTGCGCAGCCGTTCGTTGCGATCGCAGGTTATATAAGTTATATGAGAGCTCAGGAGAACTCGAGTCGAGTCTGACTTGAATTTAGTTGGGATTCACTGATACTTCGCTTTTCCTCAATTGCTATGTTCTGTCACTTAAGTCCAGTTGAGAAGTGAAACAGAGAGTTGTCTTTCGGATCGAACTTCTCGTCCTTTCATTTCCTTTATTCTAATAGTTTTTGTCTTCGACTCGAAAAACACATTTAAACCAATAAAAGTGGACTCAATATCGTTGTGTCAGTCCTGAGCGCAGTCAATATAGTGACCGACCGTCTGATGAAATTGACTCCGATTTGAGATTAATAAGAATTTCTGCCTGAAGTCAGTGAAAAGCCAATGAGAAGCCAAAAGTCGCTGATTTGGCCTCAACTCTAGCTCTGAGTGTAATTCAGTTAAGTTTTATGGCAACTCTTATCTGTCGAAAGCGAAAAACTGTTGATTGAATCGCAAATCATTTGCTTTTAAGGCGAAAAACTCTCGAATGAATCGCTGACTAATGCTCTCTAAATGTATCTCTAATTTACTTTTCCGTCTCATTCAGACAAATCTCTATTTTATTTAAATTTTTTTCAATAACAAACTTATCGTCGAATGAAAGTTATATTAGACGAGAGATGAGTGAATCTGTGTAAGAGAAACGACATCTGAAGACCAGAATTTGATCGATCAGTGAAGTGAAGCCACAGCAAAGTTCGTTCTTCTAATCGAACAACACTTTTCAGAATTGCTTTAAAACTTAATGAATAATTAGTGTTCGGACACAATTTGTTTGTTAATGTGCTTAATATTTGGCAATAAATAGCTTCAATTGTTCTTCTAATTAGTGAAAGTTCGCTTAAGTGCACAAAAATGTCTGAAATGGACTCAAATAATAGCGAATATAATGACTCGAATGAGTTGAAGTGGACGCTACTCACCAAAGAGGAAGATATTGATGACACTCTTTATGATCAGAGAAGACAATCGCCTTTATGGCAGAATTCCCCGCATTTGTTACGAACGCTAACAAACAATTTGGTCGAGGAATTCGGTTCGGACTCGAATCTCGGAGAATCCGATTTATCAGTGTCAGTGAACGAGCCGACGACCTCACTCAACCTGAGCCGAATGGTTATCCCTCTGCCTCTGACCAACCAGTCGGAGCTGATGAACACCACACTCAACACCACGAAAGCCACTCCGTTTCAATTCTACTACTTTTATCAGGTATTCATCACTCTTTACGTCACATCTAATTCGTAATTTAAATTCTTATTATCGTTTTATGTTAAATGTATTTCAAAATTTTTGGCAGTAATTTACTCCGACTATGATTATAGGCGTTAAAAACTTCTTTTACAACCATTATTAATATTGTGTTCGCTTGACTTCATTACTTGCGTTAAGGCTATTAATTAATCTGATATTAAGTGCAATAATTTTCAGTACTTTTATTGCTTCTATACTTATACTAATGACATTTTCTTAGTTAACAATATATTTTAATAACTCATAATACGTTTAATATCGCGCGAAATCTGGTTATAATATTTTCATTAATTGCATTCAACTCAGAAGTGGTTTGCGATTAATTGAATTAATATTTCACTTTTAATATCTATTTACGGAATGGCAACAAAAAAGTTCTAATATATATTCGGTGATCGAAGGGAATGCCTTTGACAACAATAGAATACATTATTATGAATAAAATAAATGGCAATATTTAGCGCCAGTACTGTTCATACATCGGCAAACTTGATGAAGGGGGAAGGAAAGCTAAAGAGAAGAAATATTTTGATTAAAACTACTTATGGATACTATAGCATGATAAACAGGAATAAAACCTCTATCACTCATTTTATTTTCCCCAGAATCGAGAACTTCCGTTACATTATTTTCCCTTAACTTATACTTTCTTTACCTTAATTTTTACCTTCAAGTTATGGTTTGCCGATTCCTGTTTATGTTGCACAGCATAACACTCGAACCGAGCATTTCCATACAGAATAATAGAAAAATAAGTGTATTCGATAATAAAAATGCTGGAATATTTATGAATTTGGAACATGCAATA